>KL258015.1:1694-14660 GCA_000699545.1 Podiceps cristatus | reverse complement strand
AGGACAATACAGCTAGTCATGTTTCTGCGTAAGATTCCTTGCTTTTTCATGCTTAATCGGTTTCACTCTAGATTTGTACTCAGTCAACAGCAAGTATTTTCATTCATCCTTTCATAGTGCACTGAGGTAAAAGTAGCTTTCAGAAATAGTTGAGAAAAAAATGTCTTTTACACAAAGATACTTGAAAAAGTTGTCCACTGGGTGCTCTGGATTAGATGGATTGCTAAGCACGCATTGATCTTCAGGTTGTCTCATACCAGATTGTGTACTGACATCCTTCCTCTGTAGTGTCACTGCCTTTGACAGGACAGTCAGAGGTCTGACTGTTACTGCAAGGGTCTGTGAGTCCACCCTTCTACTACAAGTTGCTTAGACTTCTCCCTTGGTGCTCTTCCCTCACAAATCACCCTTTTTGGAGCTTCAGCCTCCCTTTTCTCCTACATCAGGTCTTAGCAGAGTTCATTGACAGCCCTGTTAGATCACATCCTAGTGCTAAAATTGATGCCTTTTTTCTTAAGAAGTGTATGGTCAACAGTCCCAGAAATGCTCAAGCACCTGCCATGGGGAACACGGTACTGAGAGAAACTGTGAGATTAATTGCAAGCTGATGCAGGAGGAAAGAAGCCGTTGTACAGTGAATGTCCTGGCTCCAAAATCCACAGCTCCAGTGTTTTGCCTTCACTAAATCTGTCTTCTTGCAATTTGCTCTGTCTCATGAGAGATAAGTGCAGCCCTTGCTTTCTTCTCAGCTTGCCACTGAATTGGATAGTCCTTTCTCTTAACTTCTTATTTATTGTCAGAGAACATGCATCTAGGTTTTTCTGCTTGCCTGCATAAGTTGTTCTCAGACACTTAAAAGTTGGATGAGGAAGTGCAACAATCCAACCTTTTCAGACCTTTCCTTTGCACTTTCAGGTACAATGTGAGGATGCAAAATTTCTTCAGCCTTAAAAGCAAGAATGTTGGAAATGGTGACACAGTCAACAATGAATTGGAAGATGGTAATAAATGTTATGCCTCTAGTTGTGATGACCCATCCATTCCATTACTATGTAAAGGTAAGGCTGAGCAGACAGGACTTGGAAAAAAAAGTACTTCGCAGTATATCTTTTTTGTTTCTTTAATGCAGATCAAAACAGTGTTACTATTCAGTCATAAGCAAGAATTTTTATTGGGTTAACTTTACAATTCAGCAGACTGTCAGATGAAAAAAACCCAATCAAAATTAATTTTTGATACTCTGAAAACAAGATGCTTTGCACCTTGGCAATTTTGCTCCCTTTTTATCTCCTGTTCAGTGATGAGCTACAACACTGTGAAAGAAATATGTGTGTGTGTGTGTATATATATATATATTTTTTTTTTTTTTGTCAGGAAGAAGGCAATTTACACTTCAAAAATTAGTTTGGAACTAGAAGCTGAGACTTGGGTGTTGAAAGAAAGAACATAGATAAGTGGGCAAGAGGCATTACGTGTTGAGTTCAGATCCTCAGATGACTGGTTTTCACGTGCCTAAATAGCTCTGCATACGTTGCCAAGCACATAGGTAAAATAGAGAAATGCAGGTTCTTTGCTGTCTGTGTCTTTGTCATAAAGGGGAAGAAGATGATACCCACTTTCTGGTACTGATGGTAAGCAAACATAGCTAGGTATTTCTGGCTTTTTTGTAAGCCTGCTTTTATCATTGTTTTATCCCTTTTTTCCTCTGAAGAGCAAAATCATTTCTACCTTCAAAGCACAGACCATATAATTTAGTGAGCTCTTGGGCTACTCTTAATGAGTGAGGTCTCCTTGCTTTGTTCTTTGTAGATGTCTTTCATTCTAGGAGACTGCGCTCAGCAGCAATGTATGTAGCATTTGGAAAGGTCCTCATGCAGTAACAAATAGTGGCAAACAGGAATTTAGAGCAGACTCAGAGAATCCCACTCTTTCTGTTTTTAGTGTTTCAGCTGGAGTCTCTTCAAGGTAGGTACCGTCACTTACTACAGGCTTATGCAATGGCAGCCCACTGATACTCTGGTCTCAGATATAGTGTTTAAACAATCATTTAATAGAGATTTAAAATTGCATCTCATAGGGCATTGTAGCATAATGAAACAAAGATGTCTTTGAAAGACTTTCATCTCATTTTACAATGAGTTTTTGTAAAAAAATAACTATGATATAGTGAAGTGTGTCACTTGGATGTAGAGATACATGTACGACAAGGTTCAGAGGATCCTCCTAGGGCAGTTGTTACTGATGTATTCAAGTGGGGACATAGGAAAAGGTTGGTCCGGTGAAAGAACACAGGTTTTACTTCTGAGGCATTTGTTGGGTTCTGATGTCACCTCCCAGCATGCTCTCCTCTCTAGCTGCTGTGTGGCAAAGGGATGATAGCACAGAGTGCTTGCCTGTCCACCTATTTCCTTTTCAGGAAATGTGAAGACTATTTAGTGCTTCTGAAGAACATGCAGAACTTTTGGGAAAAGGAGCAAGAAAGCTAATAAAAAGCTGGACTCATGAGAATGGTGTCTCTGCTAGCAACTGCCTGCAGCAGGTTTCTTCTCTGATTTTCCTCGATGCACTGAGACTGCAGTTTCAGTCAGATTCCCTTTGCCTTCTCCAGCATACATTACACAAATGCATGCTGTGTTTGAGGGACCATTGTTTGAAGTGTGAGAGTATAGATATCACCGGCAAACCTGGCATGAGAGAGGACATGAAGAAGATATTAGGGAGGTGACTGGGTTTGAAGTGAATAGTGGGAGAGGAGGATGGCAGTGTAGGCCTAGCTGCTTTGTAGACGGGTGCTTTATGTGTCAAGAAGCTGCCCTAGAAAACCATTCCATGGCTGCCTGTTGCTTCTCCTTCCTGTTGAGTCAAGATATGTCATGTCAGTGACTCGCTGTTAGTTGACACTTGGCTGGCTTCACAAGCCGAGCTGCACCTTCCCCAGCAGCAGCTTTCAGAAACAGGAGCAATGCTAGTAGCAGGGAGAGAACTAGAGCTGGCCTCTGCCTTACCTCCAACCAGTGGTTAGCAGGTTTCAAGGTCCACTGAAAAACCTCCCTTGGCTTTGTCAAGGTATAGGTATGATCTTAATCTGATTTTCCACAGGAGGAATTACTGATTACTTCCCAGAAAAGAACAGTTGCTTTGGGTGAGGAACTTTCTTCCTGCCAAGGATGGTTAGTCTGTCGCTCAAGGTGCAGATGAAAGGGGGATTCACATGCTGCACAGCTCCCTTTTATGCTTGTAAGTTTTGTTTCTTTCAAGAGCTTCCAATGGTACACTATAAAAGGTTCCATTACTCGAGTTTCAGAGAGAAAAAGGAGAGCTTTTCACCATAAGATGAATTCAGTTTCAAGGGTCACTCCTACACACACTGGTAAAGGCGAAATATTTGTACTTTGTGAATAATGCTCCTATTTTAAAAGTACAAACATGTGGCTTACTGCCCCTGGCTCTTACTATGTTGACCCAAATTTCCACCAGGTGGCATGGTTCGATTCCTGCCTAAAACCAGAAGCTCTTGAAAAAGATGGTTTTCTGAGGGCCTAATCAAGAGTCAAGTGAAGTCAGCAAGAAGCTTTCTCTTGATTTTGACACGGTTGTTAATGATAACCCTTTGTGGTGAGCAAGAATTTTAGGTAGTTTGTTAAAAGGAAAAGCCGTTTTCAGAAGATATTTTTCTAAGGAATACCACACAGGCTTTTCTCCATCTCACATTTGTGAAAACAGCTTTTGTGATTTTTAGGTGGAGCCTGTGCGTACCATATGAGGCCAAGGTATGTATGTTTATGAGCACAGGGAGTAAGACTGAAGAGCTGTTACGGAACTATAAGAGCAATGTGCTGCAGTAAGTCAAAAGAGCCACAGTTAGTTTTATATATATTTATAGTGATGTATTTTACATCAGTGCTGAGTTTTTTATCATGGTATTTCACCAAAGCTGGGTATATTTGGTCACTGTCTCCTTAGTGCTCTAAGAAACAGTTCCAGGGTAACTGCAGTGCTTCCGTGATTTTCATGGCACTGGAAGATAAATATTTTGGAGACTTCACTGGATAAACTCACTTGAGAGCAGTTAATCTGATAAGACTGTTAAATCAGGCTTTTTTGCCTTACCAGGATTGCTGTTAAACATTTTTTTTCTTTGTCTAACTAAAGCAAATGTTAAGCTACTGCAGTTGAGTCCTCTTCTGTGAGGATTGTTTCCTAGGAAGCTTGTCTGGCTTATATATTCCTTCACAGAAAAGCTGCTACCCTCTAACTGTAAGAGTCATTGGAATGGATGTGGTCCTTATTTCCATCATCAGCTGCAATATTCAGCAAGGTTAATTTGTTTTAGATGTCAGGGTGGAGGGAAGATGATTGCTCCTTTATGTTTACCAAATGCAAAATTACTACTAGTTCTATTCTCCATTAGAGATATTAAGCTGCAAGACAAGACTACAAAGTAGATTCTTTGAGTAGGGCACATTTGTTTGTGAAACCGAAGATCTCTTTATGACAACTTCAGGTGATCCCAGCGTACTCATTGAAAACTCATTTTAGTGAAACAAAGCAAGACACTCAGATGCTAAAGGATAGAAGATATAACTGTTTACTAATGATTTACAGGCTTGCTAGGTTTTTCTTGTTGAATGATAATGGAAGGATATATTTCTTCAAATATGTTAGAAGATGCTTGAGATAGCAAAGCCCTTATTGCATGATGTGATTTACATGCATGCATGGATCCAGTTTTCTTCCTGAAAACAAAAGCATTTCAACACTATAACAAAATTCAAAATGAAAAAAAAAACCAAACAAAAAACCACCAAACCAAACAAAAAACAACACACCCAAAAACCAATCTAGATTTCTGTGTGTTTAGAACAGGTCTATTTTAATTCCTTTGTTTGAGTTGAATGTTTTATTAGATTTCCTTTGCTTTCTGACTGGAACATGCACTAATAATTATCTTTCACTTCTACCTCCTAAATTATCTTCCTCTTCTTAATGTAAGTAACTTAATGCAAATAGGGAGTGGGAGGGTGAAGCCAAGCTAAGCAAAGCAGAAAACAAGCAGCAAAGAATTTTGTTGGGTTTTTTTTCTGTACATATTATTACATGTAATAATTAATACTTATTACAGTCATATGCATATTTCCTGCCCTGCTTTCTAACACCACATGGGTATGTCTCCTGTCTGCTGAGCCTTGCTCTGCTTGCTATATGTAGTCTGTAGCATTTTTGAGAATATTGGATTGTTGTTGAGCTGTGAAAGTCCTTGCCTGTACTTGTGTTGATTCCCAATATAATTTTGTCTCCCTATTTGTGTTCTTAACATGATAGAACAGAACTCTTAACCTTGGTACAAGTTCCTTTATATTAACAAAGGCTTACTTACACATTTGTTCTTGACAATTGTTGTTTTTCATTGTTTCAAATCTTGTCATGTTAGAGATACTGATAATATTCTGTGAAGGTAAAGTGAAGATTTCCAAAAGGAGCGAGCCCAGCATTAGGGACTTCTGGATGTGCAGCACCTTGAACCAATGGGATAGGGTTAGAGTGCTGTCTACACTGCCACAGTGCAAGTGCTTCTAAAGAAGGCTTACAAAACTGTAGTGGGACATGAGCAAAATAACCCGGTACTACAGCATGAATGGCTGGGTGAAAACTGCTCCCACTTATCTGAGAGTGGGTGGCTACCTTAGCAGAGTGAAATCCCTTTTCAGTATGTCATCTAAACAAAGTACACAACTGATGAGCAGATTCACCAGGCTGCAGAAATATAACAGGAAAGTCACTCATAAATGGAAGCATTCAGGTGAATATTACCCCCACCTGAAGCCGAAAATTATGACGCTGGGTGATGGGAAGCATGGTAAGATCAATTCCACAACTAACTCTGTCCATTGTGATCATTAGTGAAGGGGATGCAGCAGTATGGCAAAAACAGTGTTGTGATGGTGGATGAGATCATCTGCTCCAGCCCCCCCAAATACCGGTTCCCTGAAGCTGGATTACGGATTATGATTACAAATAAATTTGGACCACGCACCAGAATGCGGATGGCAAGCCGACTCATCATTAATGAGGTAGGTTCATTAACAAAACAATAAATGACTAACGAGGCAGAGGGGTTGCCAAAGAGCCGTGCTCACAGTGGTTCTGGGATTCAGATTTTCCCATGTTCCTAGTGACAGGCTAGAGCTGTGTCTGTCTTTAGCCAGCTATATCACAGCAGATTTGAAGGTGGGTTCCCAATTGGTGATGCTGTCTGCCTTAATGTGAGGGAAGCCACCAAGTAGGGACTCCCTTATCTCCCTGCCAGATGGTGGTTTTTTTCAGTGTGTGTATATATGAGCGCACATTTGGATTTTATCTGCAGTAGAAGAATTGGTTTTGATAATTACAAAAGTGGTCAGGCTGAGAAAGGATAATAGACAGGGCAACCAAAAATCAATAAGAACTGCTCTTACATTAGCAGCACATCAGGATCACGTCAGATATTTGCCTACCTCTTACATCTTAAGTGTAGTCCTCAGCTCAAAATGAAAATGGACCAAAATGTTGGCCTGAGGGGAATTTGCCCTGAACAGTTTCAGTTAACTCTTACTTGATACATGTCACCACCATATATTGCTTGTTTCATACCCTGCGGCTGAAGGGACAGGACTCACCAAGTGATGCTGTTCTGAGCTTGTATGAAGTACTTGGGATGAAATCTTTGACCTGCCAACCTTGGCTTCTGTGAACGCAGGATTTTACCCTTTGCTTCCTACAATGTCAAAATGAGAAGTTTTTACTCTATCAAATAAATTAATTTCAGTAGTTTAGGAAATACAAGCTTTAGCAAGTTCCTAGAATTTGATCATCATAACACAGTTCATGTGTCTATCCAGCATCTCAAATACCCTAATATAAGAAAGCAGCACTAATATATTTCTAACAAAAGTCTGATTTAACAGTAAAACAGTGAAATGTTCATTAGGAGTATCAGCTTGGTGGCATACAGTCAAAAGCAGAAGATCAGATAGAGCACACAGCAGCAGTTGACTCTAAAAGTTCTGCTTTGAAGGCAATTGATCAGAAAAAAAATCTTTCTTAGCAGAAATGTGCACGGAGAGCTGATACTTGCTGGTTCAACATCTGTAAAAAACATTCTCTAATCCACAGTATTTTGGATCTATGTTCTTATGTGATCTCACTGCCAAAGTTTTGCAAAGTATTCAGATAGCAGTTTTCTCTATTTTTAATTACAGTGAGTTAATACTATTTTCAGAATTTTTGTGCACGTTGTGCAGTTACTTTATTTTTCAAGGCATTTCAGAGCACTTTTTAGGAAATTTCAACAATTTGTCATAAAAAATATAACACCAACCTTGCATTGTCTCATCTAGCAAACTAAAAATATTTTTTTTTATAAAAGCAGGAAATTACTGTTACATCTCACATTCTCCAATGTATTAATGGGTACATGTACTGAGGTTTGAAACCCATCCCTGTAATTGTTGTACTGTGTAGTACAACAATTACAACAATATTAAGATTGCTGTGTAGCAATCTTATATGTGTCTTCAGGGGCAATTTACATTGTAGGACCTTTACATTTACCTCAAGGCATGGGGGTGAAAAGCAGGGAGAAGAGTCGGACCCGAGTAGGAGATCCTGGGTAATGAGTCATTTGTAAGCCAACTCTAACAGTGCAGAAATGGCTTGAGTGTTACCACTAGCTTATGGTGCTATTGCTGGTTTGAGTGGGAACTGTTGAGTGAGAAGTGCTTCAGAATAATCACATTCATTCAAACATCGTGCAGAAGAACAGACATGACAACTTTCTCCATCATGGCTTGAAAGACTCCTGCCAGTAATTTTGAGATGGATGGCCAACAGTGGCTTGATGAAGACAGGTAGGCCACAGACAGATTTGTTTCTTGCTGACTGGAAGGAAGGCTTTGTGGAGAAACATCATGGCTTATGTGACTGGGGCTGGACAGACAGCAAAACCCAGATTTAACAAAGTCAATGTTTTCCAAACTATGGCAGTTTTGTCTTTGACACTGTGCAGCGTCAGCGGTTAATCCAATCTGCCAATGGCTCAAGCAAACCACTTCAGAATGGGAGACATGAGAATATTGAGAATGGGAACATCCCTGTGGTGAACCAAGAGGACGAAAATGAACAGGACAATCTAACTCCCTTTTCATTGCCAGGTAAGACTTACTTTCCAGGTGTTTTAGTAAGGAAACAGAAGATAATTAAAATGCCAAACACTGGGATGTAAGAAAAGACAACATATGTGGGGAGAGAGGAGGAAGGGGAATGATTTGACTGTCTGAAGGCTGGATTTGATGATAGTAAAACTGGGCTGGAGGCTACATAGCTAAGAGCAGAGCTTAGGAATGTGTTTTCAAGCCATCATGTACAATAAGGGTGGAAGTGCCAGTTTGCCAGAAGCAAAGGGAAAGCAGGTAAGGCAAGTTTATATTAAAAAACATGTCAGACCAACCCAATGAGCACTGCACTGCTAGTAATTCTGAAGTCAACGGTTAATAATGGCCTGCTGGAGATTGCTAGGCCAGAGAGCTAGGCATGTAGGTGTATAACGACTTGATTTAGTGACTGCAAGGGGAGGCTTCTTGGAAGAAGAGGAAGAAAGGTTTACGGGGAGAAAGAGTATTTAAGATCTTTCACTGTGTTTAATATTCTTAGAATAGCAGTATGTAATAATACCTTCTGAAATTTTTTGGAAACTCTTTGGTGTGAAGGGCTATATATAACCAAACTTATGTTGATACCCTTAGAACATCGCAGGTTGACTCTCCCCCAAATGCTTTGGAGATTATACATCAGAGATTAGATCACCCCTTACAGACACGTGGTCAGTAGTCGTCTGTCACACAGTTAATGTTTAAAACAAATACTACTTGGCATAAATGAATATCACATGCCATGAAAAAGAAGGAAGAATTTTCCGCGTTGTATATGATTCTGATTTCTTGGAGATCCCATTGCTTTAGTTGATACCATTTTTTCGAAGAGATGTTTGTGACTGAACAAACATTGAAGCATACTATGTGAAGACTGGATAAAACCATACATTTTCATAGGTTACTGTACTGTGTGCTCTTATAGGAGCTTCTCGCAGTCAGCAGTTAGACTTTCATCAGGGTGAAGAATGGAAACAAACTGATACACTGAAGGACAGGCCCATTAGATGGGCTCCTGAGGTAATAAAAAAACTGGGTTTATTGTATGACAAAAAAGGTGGATCCAAGTCAGCAATATGCTTGTGCACATGAACATGTTGTTAAGAATAATAACAACAATAACAAAATAATAACAGTAATAAACAGCTTCTAAAGAACAAAAGTGTCTCCCCAAACGGTGTTAAAAATGCAGGGTTCAATCACATGTTGGCAAAGATTTTTTAACTGAGTTGTTTTTAACAAGTTTTTGAATTCAGGTTTTATTTAGGGCAATGCAATCATGCGTTTCTTCTTACATTCCAGGACAATGCAGAAATCTTAACATGTGGCAGACATTACCTGGAGACCGTATTTGGATTTGTTCAAGGCTCAGACAACTTCTTTATTAATAAAAAAATAGATCTGAGTAGAGCTTCCTAAGCGTGTGACATTCACAGTAGACAAAATACTTTGAACTAAGGAAGGAGATATTAGTTATGCCATTGACCTTTTTTAAATGCAGTTTTTCTGCATTTTTGAGAAAATCTTTAAAGATAATTGAGGTGTAACAGGTGGAACCACTGATGATACAGTTTATACTGGAATGGAGCAAAAGTTCAACATGAACTCAATGAGATATGTAAAAGTGATAAAGTGATTGTTTAAAATCCTCGTCATTATCTTCAGGTTTTGTTACTCCCCTTGTCTGGAAATGATTATCTGTTGGTTGGCTTCTCGTTACTCAATTCATATCTTCTGAAGGAGAGTTTTTTTATTTTTGCTTTCAGAAGTACCACTTTAATAACTTCAGAAAAAATGTAGAGAATCAGCATCATGCTTTGTTGCTGTTTATGTACTGGGGCACAATCAGTAGCCTAAAAAAATCATGACATTTAGAACTGGTTTTAGGGAAAGGGTAGTTTGCAGACAGTTTCCCAGAATCCCCTCTGTTTTTCTTTTAATGTATTTTCAAGCCAGGAGTAAGGCACATACATTTCCACAGGATCTGAAGTCATGTATTCTTTCAGTATTATAAAGAACTCTGAAGAACAGGCTTTCACTTTCCAACAGGACTTTCCAAGTCAACTGCTTGCAGTATGCTAAGTAGAAAATTCACTCCAGTATTTTAAGAGCTGCAGCAGAAATGGCCCAAAGCCTTTTCTCTGCTGTTCTGGTATCACCTTTTTTAGCCTAGTTTGGGGGTTGACTTACCTCCTTCAAATTGCATGTTCTGGATCTTTTTGCGAGAACAAGTTCTTTCTGAAACAGAAATAAATGTAAGTGAAGTTTAAAGCACTACATCATCTCTAAGTGATTCCCAGTAATTATTTGCCATCTGTAAATTTTGCTTACTGTTCTCTTTTATCCTCTAGCAACGACAGTGCTCAGCAATAAATGTAGGGCTTTAGCATGCAGAAATAGAGAATAAAATTGTTACATAAAAACAGTCTCAAACTACAGCATATCCAGCCTAGATACCATGTGTCAAACATCCAGAGAGATTTACCCCCAAGGTGTGGTTCAGGCCGATCTTGATACATGAAACAACACACAGTTTTTATGGCAACTACATACAGTACTATATAAACCAGCTTTGCCTTTGGTTTCTGTGTGGGAAGAAACATTCTCTTCAAAAGAGGAATTTCTTTCTTGACCTAGCCTTTAGGCCATGATTATTATCTTCCGAGAGAAAGACTCGTTTGATTTACGATACAATTGTTTCTACAGTTGTTTCAAAACAGGTCTTAAACTTATAAAACAAAAACCCAAAGAAAGACCAAAACCAAACCACAACAAAACACAGATCAGAATAAAGCAGGATGAAACTGAGCAGACGTATGTTGACTATAAAATGATATGTTAAAGCCTTTGCATATCTCAGTAGTCTTTTAGAGCCCAGACTCAGAAAAGCACTTCTGTGCAGCTCTTAATGGATGCTTAAATCCCGTTCACTGTCATATGTTCAAGATCCTTTAAAATACTTAGTGTTCTCAGGTCCTGCTGGTTTCACAGAAATAAAGTACTCCTTCTCTTACAGGATTAGACCATGGATGCTTTATATAAGTCATGATGGTGTTAGCTAAAATAGGAATAATAATTCCCAGAGCTAAAATGAGATGGCAATAAAGGAGATTAAGAATCCTGCCCATTTTTGTATGGATCCAAATATGAAGACAACACGTAGGATAGAAGCAAAAAGGAATTAACAGTATCTAGTAAAAATGTAAAAAAATGTTTGTACTTGGTCAAACCAAATCTTTGTCTTGCCCAGTATTTTGACTCCAACCGTGACTTTATGAAAATGCCTGGGAAAAATGAGACAGGACAAGTTGACCTTTAGCTGTTTTCAGCTCAAGGAGCTTCCTGGACTGGGTGTAATGTCTGAGTATTTAAAAATCCTTGATGTATTTCTTCATTAACCTCTCTAATTCTCACTGAATCTTTGCAAACATCTAATACCTACAACATCCTTTGGGAAGGAGTTTCATGATTGTGTGAAGAACTGTCTCCTTTTACTTGCTTTGAACCTGACTCCTCCTAGCTTAATTTGGTGTCTTTTATTGGAAAACACAGTGAACAAAGCAAAGCCCATGTACCTCAGTTGAACACTCAGGATGCTGTAGCTCTTTGTTGTATACCCTATGGAGTTGTATGTCCTCATGGTTGAGCTAGAGACAGAAAAAAGTTCCATGTAGAAACCTCTCTAGTTTCTGTCTCTGCAAACACTAATGCAGAGAGTTCTTTTAGCTTCTCTGCCATGCCCGTCTTCTCTCTGTGGTCCTTCATACGTTGATCACTAGTGGACCCATCCTGCTCCTAATGCATTTGAAGTGAGATTTATTGTCAGTTTTGTTTCCTCTTTGTAGTTGTTCCCCAGACTCTCTTTTTGGCCTACTTTGTTGTGTTTTTGCCGAAGTTTGGAAACATGACTTAGGTGGCTGGGTTAGGAAGAGAGCTAGTTTCCATAGCTGCTTTGATGTTGCAAGAGAGAAGTTCTTCCAAGAAGGTAGTTCAGAGCAGGACCAACCTGTAGTATTTGGAAATGCTTTTTTTTTTGAAGAGCTTCCTCTTGCTGCTGCCTATGTAATAGTGCATCTACCTTAGAAATTTATTTCAGAACACAAGTGTGCTTCTGATGCACATCTCTCTGTTGTCCTCATTTACTGCACTTTGATTTGTATCATGTTCTTGGAGCTCATGAACCAGACTCCTTTTGTAGAAAACTAATCTGGAAAACATGTTCCAGAAGAGCAATGAGTGTGCTTTACCTTGGAGGAGGATGCATAGGGTAAATTGGAAAAGAAGTAGACAAGGATTTAATTTAGTAACTCATCATTCTGAAAGGGCAAAGAGGGACTTGAGGAAGTCCCAGTTCTCCCTTAAATAAACATTGATAAAGTAGACAGGAAGGTTAAAACATACAAAATAAACCATGCCTAAATCCAAACAAGTCAAACAAGACATGGGGAGTACCTCTGCTCTGTTACATTTTATTTTTGTTGAATATTTTCCTGTGTAAACCTATAGTAATTCAGAGTAAAGCTTGTTTCTGCATACTGGAGCCAATTCTTTTTCTAGACCAGTTCCCACTGTCTTTAAGAGAAAATTATTGGCATAAATATGAATATGCAAAGTGTGGTAAAGGCATAGGCTAAAAATAGAAATCAAGTTGTTTTGGACAGATGTCATGATCTGGAATTTGGAACTTGCATTCTGGAAAATGTAACTTCCGAGAAAAGTATCAGTAGGTTGGAAAATAGTCTGTTTTGGATGAGAAGTAAAACCTTGGTATTTTCCACGG
>KL258014.1:25720-48770 GCA_000699545.1 Podiceps cristatus | reverse complement strand
AGGCAAGTTACATTATCTTACTAAAAAAAAACCCCCAAAACCCAAAAAAACTGTCTCAATGGTGGTGTAAAAGTTGTTACAATAAACCCCTCAGCTGCACATCACATGACTTTAGAACTTAGAAAAGAGAGCAGAGTAAGTAAAGAACAACTCAACTATGTTAAAAAAAACAAAACAAAGAACTTCAGCTGAAACTTTAGCTTTAAATGACAGCAAGCTACCTAGAGCTAAATATATTATGGTCAAGTTAGCTACAGGACAGGAAAGCAAGACTTACACAGAAGTCCCTGTTTGTCTGCCCAGTAGTTAGTGGCCTTGCAGGACAGTACAGCTTGCATTTTCAAAAGGCAGATGGGTCAGTCCACATAAGAATGGGACTGTTCTCTTGGAACTGTAGTGCAAATTGCTAGAGTGGGATCCATAACCAGAGATTATTTTTGAAAGAGTTAAGCAGTTAGAATACAAGTGCCATAGCTCATAGGATCATCTTCTGCTTCTGAAAAAACTGGAGAGTTTTTGGACTTGCATATGAGCATGCCACTTGACCAGCTGCCAGTTTTGGGAAACAAATGCTGATTTTATTATTATTTGTTTCTGCCTGGATGCTATCTATGCAGATTGGTCCTCCGCTACCTCTGAGCAATACTAAATAAAGCCATTTTCCTTTTACAACAGACCCTCTCTTCCTTCAGAAATGCTGAGTCAGTTTACTCGGCATTGCTGTTATTGCACCTGCCTTACTAATGCAGAGAACTCAGTTTGGGTAACATGTTAAAGTCCCTCTGTGTTTCTCCCCGTTGGTCTACTTTTTTTCCCCTCCTCTTCAGGCTTTATCTTGAACATGAAGCTAAATCCACAACTACAAGGTAGCAGAATGCTACCTAGCATTGCAGGCTTGGCCTGCATTCCCTTTGTGTGATTCTCTTATCTTGAAAGTGGCTTTTAGGAGCAATAGAAACCATTTTTAAAAAAAAAGCAGAGTGTCTCTAGGCTGAAATATTTTACCCTTGCAGGTCAATGCTCTTCTCACAGGAGTCTGACTGCAGATTTAACCTAAGACACATTGTAACTACTCATTTCCATAGACTGACTGCAGATTTAACCTAAGACACATCATAACTACTCATTTCCATAGACACCCCTCCCCCCTCTTTTTTGACCTTGGGCAAGTCATCTATACCTTCGTCTAGGTCGATCTGTAAAATAAAGGAACTAAAGTTCATTTAGCTGTCTCAAGGGAAGCTTGTAAGGGAGAGTTAGATTAACTTGCAAAGATCTCCAAAGAGGATTCCTGGTCTGCGAGAGTACATGTATGAGGCTGAGCCAGCTACCTAGCTACTGGGAGGACTTCTAAAGATGCGATATTCCAATTGATCTAAGTATTGAGGACACTAGCAGAAAGATTTTGCATGACAGAACAATTCCCCCCCTTCTAATTACTCCGTTAAGCATAGCCAAAAGCAAAATACAGATCTAGAAAGCAATCCCCAGCTATGCTGAGCTAAAAAGCAAACAGGAGATACGTTAACAGTCATAATACTTTATTCTTTTTTTTTATTGTAAACAAACCTTGGTCATTAGTAGAGAAGTTCTTTTTAACTGGCAGTACTCAATCCCTTTTTGATGCTCAAAAATTCAAAGCCCCTTGATAATTGCACTATTCGTGACACAAGGCAGTTAGTCAGGATCAAAATTCCAGTTCTGCTGGTAAGAGAAGGATCCCTACAATTCCGGGTTAGGAACATCAAATTACAACAAACACTACATAAAGTGCATCAGGTACAGTGCAAAGAGGTCAGGAAGAAAGGCAGGACCAGAACTGACTGGTCTGCATGGCAAACTCCGCTCTCTGTGCTCTATACAGCTGAAGGGACTGGAGCAGAAAAGTAGGTATTATTAAAGCAATGCAGATCTGGATACCCACAAACAGTAAAACCTCCTCCCCATAATTAGAGATTTGGAAATGATCGAAGACATGGCTAGCATCGTGGTTTAGGAATAGCCTAACGGCTCTAAGCTAATGGAAAGCTACGTCAGTCTGGCCAAGAAAACAAAAGCAGCTTTCATTAGTACCGCTCACTAATGAGATAATGCAAATCTGTGGTCAGGAGATTCTGAAAGCTAAATGTGGTCATTTCTGACCGCCTAGCTCTGAGAGCTCTAGTGAGCGGAGCACCTCCAGGAGAGGTGTTTGTGCCAGTGGGGCACTGCTCATGAAACATTTAAGGCGATGGACCAAGTCCCCTCCAATACTGTGGAAGTCTGTTCTGTCACCTCAGTGAGCCTGGGGATAGTGCAAAACTCTTTATCTGACAGTCTGAATTATTTTATGTACTAAAACTATTTACAGTTATATTACACTTCAGAAAACCTGTTGTTTCTTGTGAAGTAAACCATTTGAACAAAAAAAAGCGAACTAGTTTTCCTACCTCTTGTGCTGAAACACATATAAACAGCAAACACAAACTCACGTGGAGTGCGATGTTCTGTTGTTTCTTTTTGAAGGTCCTACTCCTGTTGACCTTTCTTCTGCCCATGTCTCATATCCCAGTCATGGCTGCAGAGAAGCAGCTGCTTTTGTCAGCATCCCTGAACACAGCCATTACACAAAGATTCCTGCTTTTTCATAAAACTGAGTTAACCTAACACTTCCAGAGCAAAGCCTGTCAATACAGGCTATACAGCATGTCCAGTTAATAAAGATTTAGTCTGGTGTTCTATCGTACCTGGCAGGGACAGATTATTCTGGTAAGAAACAAATCCCTGTGTGGCAGGGATACGGATTGCCTGTTGAATTTTACCACAGCTTGCTCTACCCATATTTTCTCCTATACCTGATGAAAAACTGGAATTTCACTGGCAACAGTTTAGTGACAAAGCTGCTGCATTGCAACAATTTATTGGATATTCCCATAGCAAAGAAAGAGGTATGTGATTTGTCAGCTATTTTAAAGGATCATTTTCCCTTTCTACTTCCCTTACAGGATACGCCCTTTATAACTTCATCCATCTAGTAAGGGCTCAAGTACCATATGCATGGCACACATCAGACGGTGTGATTGGCAAGTAGAAACCTGCCATGAAGAATCAGTCCCTAGCTTTTCCTACAAACTAAAGAAATTGCGCACATTGTACTAGTGGGGGATGGGGTGGGGAGAGTAGCAATGGTTTGTATAGAGGCTTTAAAATAATCTCTGAATTTCAGTCTTTGTAAAAGAAGATCTCTTCAATCTTGAAAAAGTTTACAGGAAACCCATAATCACAAAAAGTTTTATACTCTAGGCTACGCTGAGTTGATGAGATTTTTCTGTCCTCTCTATATAGGTTTTCTGAATTAAAAATAAAAACACATACAATAAAGTTCAGTGCCTTTAAAAAAAAAAAATCAACCAAAACCCCTCCATGTTCAGGGGCTGAAGGTTTATAATTATTAGCCCCCAAAAAAACCCCACAACACCCCCCCCCCCCAAACCAGAAAGAGAAGTGCTCTCTTCCATACGCCTAAATTCTTGCTTGTTCAGTTTGAAATTGCCTCCCTCCCCCCATCCAAAAGATAGCCAAAAAACACCCTGAGGTAGTGACTGTCAAAATACAGGACTGGCACTTGTAATTTAGGTCCCTTCCTTTCACCAGAGGCACATTAGCAGCATCCATTTGTCACCCACGTCAGTCAAGAGAGTTCCATTTTACCAAGAGGTTGCTAAACCACATGCCTTTAAGCTGTCTTAAAGCCTTCCGCTTCTGTAAGATGATGAATGTCAATTACTTATTACTTCCTAGTGCCCTGGGGAAGCCGATTTCTCATTTTGGGCTGGTGCACTGAGAGCCATTGGGCACAGATGGCCTTCACGATGTCATCTCCACTGTTCTCAGCCAGCTGCCGCACATGCTGGACTAGCTGCACTGCTCTGGTCTTCTCTTGTCTCACCGAGACTAGATAGGCAGAACGCAACTTGCTGCACATCACGTAGGCCTGGATCTGAAGCAGAAGAGGCAGTCAGGACTTGGTTAGAAAGTTGTAGTAAACTAACAGGACAAGCTTCAGCAAGGATTCACTGGAAATACCTAGTTCAGAAGTTGGTTGTCCAAGGCAGTAGAAGTGTGTTATGAAGCAGAGTATGGCATGGAGCAGATACCAATGTAAAAGATGAATAGACAGCAGTATTTTATTGTGTCTTTTGGAAACTCCTTTACAGTGTCACCATGAAATCAAGATCAGGAATCCTAACTTGTGCATTAAATTACCATATCCTCATAGCCAAGTCATTTTCTTCCATTGCTGGTTCTAGAACAGCTCACATCTTTCAGTAATGAAGCTTATACAAAGGCAGAGTGAAAAGCTCATCTTTCAATCTATATGAAACACTGAGTTTGTCAGTTGGAGCAGGACAGAGGACAGTCACAAATCTTACGATTTTATTCCCAGCTATGCCACCCAGGATCTATGACAATCCACGAACTCCGAGCCACAACTCTTCATCTATAAACATGCACCTAGGGTTCACAGACTTATCTGTGACTCTCCAGTGTCTTGGCAGGCTGGTATGAAAGCTAACAAAGAAACTAAGTAGTTTAAGCCTCGCTTTCTCTAAGAAAAAAAAAAAAGTATATCAGAATTAGAGAAGTTCTATCATTTAACTCTCGATCACAATGGAAATAGTCTAATCCTGAAACAATAAGCTGAAATAATTATCTCAGAGGCATGTTGATCCTCATGAGCTGTCTGCCATAATTCTAAACTTACATGCACCTCAGCAAAAAACTCGTTAACAAAACCAACAAACCCACCAATGAGCTTCTTCAAAATACTTTTCCTCCCACTATAACAAACGCCTAGCCCTCACTCTGAGGACACGGATAACATCAATCAGTACCTACATGTCACAGCTCTACAGGCACAAACACCACAGCCTTGAGGAATTCAGTGTGATTTCTAGGATCTAGGAAGCAGCCTTCAAAACTCTGGCTTGAGTGAGGATGAGAGAGAAGATGGTAAAAGAGAGCATGTAGCCTGCAGACCAAAGTGGGATGTTTAGCTCTTGCTAAAGGAGTACTTTTACTTACCTTGTTTTCATCACTGTCCATATCCTGAATCAGGTTATCGAGATCCTGTATCCAAAGAAGGAAAAAAGGTGTTCACATTTAGTGTGACTATAGTTTGTAAACCTTTACCTCATTAGGGACCAAACCCCTGCATAGAGGAAGGACTGCTAAGATCACAGCTAGATGTTTACACTGCCCCAACTGCCAGTGCTGCACGTGTAGAAAACACAAAGTCCAATTCTTCCCTTTATGGCAGCTTATCCCGCCTGCTACGTCTGTGGGTATCCCTAGAGAACGCTTTGAGGCCAATCTCTTATCCCCAAGCCCGATTAGCAGGACCCTTCATAGAAGGAACCTTCTTCCTTCACTGAGATGGAAAAGACACTGTGGTAGGCAAAGGTAATCTTAAAATTGTTTCCTATGGAGGCAGGAGGTTTCTCCCTCCAAACATCCTCTGTGTTATCCAGGGAAGCTTCATTGAAGTGAACGCCTCCCACCCCAATCAGGAGCATTTGGCAGGATCCTGCCAGGCAAAGGTTCTCTCCCCATCATGGGTACTCAACTTGCGAAGTGCAGGGTAGGAGCATGCTACAGCTACCTATCATTTTCTCTCAGACTAACCAGCATAAGGCAAACCACGCACTCCCACCTTTAAACAATGCATCTAGTACAGAGCCAGACGACATGTAGGACTCATTAACAGAGCAGCACAGGCACCACAGGATGGTTTCCCTTTAGCCTGTGCTGTATATAACCATTCTACTTCAAAGGGAACACAATGCAGGATAGAATTACCTCAGTAGGAATGTTTTTGAACTCATGTAGACAGTTTAAGATAATGTTATCCCCATCATTTTTGGCTGCAACTCCAGACTCGTTGACACACTTGAGGAGCTGCCGGATCTCACTGTACTTCTGTTGCTTCACCAGCTGCTTGGCTACTTTGCTGTACACTTCTGTAGCCTCCAGCTGGAAGTCCTAGAGGTAGTTGGAATATCAGAGCAACGTGTTAAATGTGAGAAAACCTGCTGGCAACAAGGAGTCTATACAACTAAGACAAGCTCTGCTAAGGACAAAATATCACATCATACTCCAAAAAGTCCAGACTGTCTTGGGGACCTCTGATTTTCCAGTCACCATTGCTTAGGGCTGGCTCAAAGGTTTTCTACAACCAGACTGGTAAAACTCATTTTTGCTCAAGAAAAGAGCACTGTTACCTCCTCCTTTTCAGCGGTAGCAAAAATCAGTTCTGCTTCTGGCAAAAGACCTTTTCTAGGTCCCTACTCAACTCTCCTGCACTTCGCAAGCTCCCACTATATTCCTCCAGCCACCCTTTATGTACCCTAAGAAACAGGAGGTAACTGACCATCGTACACATCCCATGTGAAGGAAGAGATGATAAAAGCTGTGGACTGATCCTACTATGAGTAAGGTAAGAAAAGAAAAAAAAAGGGAAGGAAACAGAAGTGATGCTAGGCCACTGGACTCGCTGCTCCATTACTACTGGGGGTTAGTGACTGCTGTGGCTTCGGAGAACCACTATTTTTCTAAGGATCTCCATCTCACTGCAGACAGACATTCTGCCTTGCACTTGCTGGCCTGAAAGGAGGAGCAGGGCCTGCCACATGCATCAGTCACAAACACAAGAGGCAGCAGGGCCACAAATACTCTTTGAGTGTGCCACCTCTGTCCAGAAGCAGCCCTGCTAAACCCTGTGTCCCAATGGGAGGCAACTACTAACTGCACTGCTTAAAGTAGTATCTTTTAGCAGCTCCTAATACATGGATAGGAAGCACACGGAAACGTTTGGAGGCTCATGTGCTATGCTGACTGATAAGCACCTCAACTTTTACCCAGACATGAGGAAGGAGGTGTCCCCAGAGAGAGTTCCCAGTTAATTAGCTTTGCTCTCTCAGCCAGGAGAACAGTACAGGGATACCCCTGGCCTTCTTTATTCACTGCATCTTCGCAGCGTTATCATGAACTGTGGAGAGCTACCAAGTCAGAGCACTCTACTCACGTCTGTGATTGTGGTTTGCCAGAGTTAAGTCACTGAACAAGGTGCCCAGCAAAGGACTGTACTTAATTCCTTTGTAGGAGCCAATTAGTTTAGAAGCATCCTACTGAAGCAGCATCTTAATTTCCTTACCAATCTTCTTTCAAATCACAGAATCATAGAATCAAGGTTAGGAGGCACCTTTAAGATCAAGTCCAACTGTCAACCCAACACCACCACACCTACTAGACCATGTCCTGAAGTGCCATTTCTATATGTTTTTTGAACGCCTCCAAGGACAGTAACTCCACCACCTCCCTGGGCAGCCTGTTCCAGTGCTTGACCACTCAGTAAAAAAATGTTTCCTCATATCTAATCTAAACCTCCCCTATCACAACTTGAGGCCATTTCCTCTTGTCCTATTACTTGTTACTTGGGAGAAGAGACCAGCACCCACCTCACTACAACCTCCCTTCAGGTAGCTGTAGAGAGCAATAAGGTCTCCTCTCAGCCTCCTTTTCTAAGGCCTCTTTTTCTAAACACCCCCAGCTCCCTCAGCTGCTCCTCATAGGACTTTTTCTCCAGACCCTTCATCAGCTTTGCTGCCTTTCTCTGGACATGCTCCAGCACCTCAGTGTCCTTCTAGTAGTGAGGGGCCCAAAACGGAACGCAGTACTCAAGGTGCAGCCTCACCAGGGCTGAGTACAGGGGTATACACAGACATCTAAGACTTGAATTAGTGACTTCTCTTGCAAAAGGTTTTCCTTTTTCAGGATTAAAAGACATTTTGCAAAAAAGTGTTTTGCTTCAACAACTGCTGCTTGCATGTGTTTCTTTTGTAATAACAGTGCTTGTTCTATCAAGTTTTTCCATACCTGAAGGACTCTGAACGCAATGCCAAACCCCTCCTCAATGTTTTTGCCTTCCAATATGACCTGAAAAGAGAGGCATAGACAAGTTTGAGGATGCACATTCCTTTTTCATTACATACAGTTAAAGAACTCATTTCCAGATTTTGCCTAGAGGCCAAAAGACTGCTTTACTTCAACAGAAAATAGCACCACCCCAACAAGCAGAGCAAATATGGGCTCTATTGTCACACAGTGATTCCCAGTGGGACACTGGGAAAGTTACAGATGGAGCTGAGCTGAAGTTAAGAAGGGCTAGAATAATAGCAGTATTTGCCTTGCTTCAAAACACAATAGGATGTATAGTCAAAAGCACATTATTATTTTGATTTGGAATCCTCTGCCTCTGCAAGTTTTTCCTTTGAGGAGAGGAGCTCCAGGTTCTTTGGTGTTCTCTGCTACTTTGAGGAAAAGCATGAATTTTTTATAAACAGTAGGTTGCATATACGCACAAGTAACCTGCTCATGAAAAGTACCACAGGCTGCTCCAATCATCAAATCTTTTAACTCGTACATCAACAGTATTGCTGATGATAAATAAAGCTGTGTATGAAACAGCAGTGAGTACCTTGCAAGCAACATCCATTTTCATGTTATTGTTTCCAAAGAGTGTGGGCAAGGAGGAACCTGTCATTTGAGAGGTTCCTGAGCTCTCACATTGATGTAGGAACTTTGTTACTTCCATCTGCAGATCAACTGTATTGATATGCCTGGATAGGGGAAATATTCTCACTTTATTTTGAAACAGAGAAAGTGTCAATTATTATTTGTGTGAACTTACTACTTGAACACATTTCAAAATAAGACATATTTCCAAACAATAATTATTTTAGTTACTTTTTGACTTTGTCTTTTGCGTAGCCAAGTCTGCAGCAATGAGATACTTTCTAGATCTGTGCACTCAACATGCATTACAAGATGAAGGTGAGCACTTGTTTACATTATTCCAAAAAAGTGAGCCAGAGAATCTGGATCCCACATAAATATCTGCTCCCTCTTTTCCACCTCATCACACATACTCCCCCCACCTTTAAGTTAGTCTAGTCTAAAAAAAAAAAAAAGAAAGAAAAAAGCCCCCTAAGAAAATCGATATAAAAGCACAAGCAGGTGAGAGATCTGACTAAATTTACACTTCAACATTTGAACACAGGGATTCAGTTAAGTCTGGCACCTGTAACTGGTACTTAGTTGAATGCTGTGAGTTGACCCCGGTAGGTAGCTAAGCACTGCTTGCTTTGTGGAGAGAAGAGGAAGAGTAAAAGAAAGAAAAAAGCCCCCTAAGAAAATCGATATAAAAGCACAAGCAGGTGAGAGATCTGACTAAATTTACACTTCAACATTTGAACACAGGGATTCAGTTAAGTCTGGCACCTGTAACTGGTACTTAGTTGAATGCTGTGAGTTGACCCCGGTAGGTAGCTAAGCACTGCTTGCTTTGTGGAGAGAAAAGGAAGAGTAAAAGCAAGAAAAACTTGTGGAACAGTACAGTACATAGCTGTCTATGCACTGTAGGTGGTTGATGTTGTTTTTAAATTATAGGAAAGTAGATGATACACAGACTGATATTTTTAGTAGAAAGACATGCTTATCTCCTGAGTTGGGTTGTTGCAGGAAAAGTTAATAGGAATCCTGTACTTGCAACTAGATAAAGTCAGATTTGGGTCAGGCACAGCTAGCAGGTGTTAAAGCCAAATTAAACACAACCACTAAAAAAACCCCAAACAAAAAAACCCCAACACAAATCAAACCAAAACATGCAAAAAACCCCACAAAAGCCTGAATTTCCCCTTTCCTATAACTTAGCCTGTTGTTCATACATACCTCGACACATCTGTAGCAGACATTTTCTTCCGAAACGTGAATGCCATTTTTTTCCTTCCTGAACTTCTTGAGACCTCCTGCAGATAGACTTTGAGATGGTCCTTGATCTTCAGAAGCCATGTCTGTTTGCCTCCCAGTTCTGTGTAAGATTTTGCTCCATGGGTGAAAAACCTAATGCAGGTCATGGCAGCACGAACGTGATCCTAGAAGAAATATACTGAATGCTAAGATGGACCAAAGTACACCACCTTTACTAATTGTTGTCAGTACTAAAATGCTCACATAAAGCAGGCAACGCCCTGTTTTCTTTAAAACAGTAGTTAGTTAAACTACTGCAATGTGCCAGATCCATGACACATGCAGAGCAAGTCAGCTTCAGTCAGGTTTGGGTCTTCCTATCTCTTTTTTAGGATAGGAAAGTTGCAAAAATACACTGTTCCATCCTGCAGATTTACACCAAAGTAAGTAATCAGAAGTCTGATGGCATTCAACATTTCACCAAAAGAGACGGGCACTGACCCTCATCTTACCTTCATGAACTGTTGCAACTCATACAGAATATGGTAGTAGTTCTTTCTCTGCAAGTATTTGCAGGCTGCAATCAGGTAGACCCCCCAGCTCTCCAATCCTGGATCAATGGTTTCCAGCAAGTTCTCCAACATATGCAGTTTTCCACTTTCATAACTTGGAATGAAGATCCCTTCAATGAACACTTCTGATGGGGATTCCTACACAAACATCAGAAAGGTAACTTGAAACAAAGCCACTGTGGCTTGCTGATTTTCCTTATATAGCATAAAGGCGTATCAAGTAACAGAGATAATAACATATACTTTGGGTTGCAAGGGATCTCTGGAGGTTATTCGGTTCAAACCCCCACTCAAAGAATAGCTTCCAAGTTAGATGACACTTCTCTGGGCCTGTCCAGTCAAGTTCCAAGCATGATCAAGTAGGGTGATTCAACAGCCTCTCTGGAGCCCAGTTCCCATGTCTAAACATCGTCACTGTGAAAAAAAATTTTCCTTATATCCAGTTGGAGTTTCTCTTGCTCCAAATTGTGTCCACTGTCTTTTACCCTTTTACTGTGCACTTGTGAGATAAGCCTGGCTCTATCTTACTTATAATCACCCCCTCAGTAGCTGAAAACAGCACATAGATCTCTTTTTTGCCTTCTCTTCTTCAACCTGGAAAAAACTCTCTATAACTCTTCTCATATATCATGTACATCAGGCCCCCGACCACTTTGGTGGCCTTCCATTACACTTGCTCCATTTTGACAATGTCTGTTTTGCACAGGGAACCCAAAACTGGGCACAGTACTTCAGATGAAACCTCTCAAGTAGTGAGCTGAGAGGGATATTTACTTCCCTTGACCTCCTGACTACGGTCTTGCAAGTGCAGTCTTACATTTTAATGTTACTATGGAAAGAAACACGTGTGACAACATGGCATGCATAAACATTTTAAAGACATGATATGGATTTTTTTTTTTAAATCTCAGAGCAAGATACAAGCCACAAAGCCAGTACACGTAAAAATGTTTTCAACCACCGAACAGCAAAATGTTTCCTCAGAAGCCTAGTGTCTTACAGCTTTAAGGCAACAAACGTTCCTCTTTGGTCACTACCAGTCTCTGTGTATAGAAGTTCCACATCAAATTGTATGTCTAGACTATTATCAAAGTCTGCTACTTAACAGGTAAAATTATTTCACCAACATTGCAAAAATATGCAACCTTCCTTCAAAGGCAAATTTAAACTGATATAAAGGACACATTTGAAAAGCAAATTTAAATATGCAGATGAGTCTATGAGCTTAGAATAACTGATAATACAATGAGAAAGCAGACCTGATAAGACAACTTAATTTTCTACTAATAAAGCTCAGACTGAAGATAATGGAATTTGGTGTTTCACATTGTACATTCTCAGTAAGAATTCAAATAATAACAAAAAGTAATCAGCAAATCAAACACAAGCACAGAAACTTAAAAAAGAAAACAAACAAAACCCCACACACTTACCAGCTTTCAAGCTGGTGAGATGTAATGGATTCACATCTCCTAAGAAGCACCCTTAATAAATTAATGAGACCCTTGTTGGAATAATTCCTAGGTTTAATTGCAATTTAGCACCAACAGAACTGTTTTCTCCAGACATTCTTAAGCCCTCCTATATTACACAATTTTCCTAAGGAAGAACTGGAAACCACTTTTTGGTTTCTCTAGATTTCTGTCCTCTGGGACATGATGCTATATTCCCTTATATTCCTAAATGGTTACAGAAGTGAAAATGGGGGTGTCTGATTCAAACAAAAATACCAAGCAACAGAGCCACTGTGACAAAAAGTAAAGCGTCTAGTTATTATGAGCACCTTGGAATTCAAAATCTTCTGTCTTCTGAACTGTAAGAAAATAGTCACAGATTTACAGCTTTGTAGATAAAAGACTAAGTGCTGTTGATGCAGGACCTCTAAAAAAAATATTAAAGCACTTTCTCCTCTCTAGAAGCCACTTTTTCAACACGATGGAAAGAGAGATTAAACACAAGAGGTACAGATCAAATTTATTTTTTCATGTCACTGAATTCTTATCAGTCACTGGATAGTTCATATAGCAACATTCAGGACCTCAGAAAACTGCTGTGCAGAAAAACACCCAGAATGCTGAATGATGCTCATTACCATCTCAGACTGACCTTGAAGCCCTCTTAGCTACTTTTTAAATTTCAATTTAGGGGATGTCAAATTAGATTACTCACCTTATTTAACAAGTGAAGCAGTGCTTCCCTCATACAGTCATGCCTCATGTAAAAGCTTATTATTGCCAGATTAGTGCCATAACTATGTAAGTAGAACAAGCACTCTTGATAGTAGCTGTTGTGTTGAATCTTCCCCTCACACATCATCTCCAGAGACAGACTTCTCGTTCTCAGGGTTGCTTCAAGTTCCCTCAATGTGGCAAAGTAATCATCATCCTGCCATTAAAACACAGAATCAATGATAAGTGATGAGTAAGAGAAACACTTTCTTTTAAATTAAATCTTGTCACTCAGCCCTGAAGCATTTCTGTTACTGTTGTTTATAAAACAGATATTGCTTTAGAGGGATGAGAATCCAGTAAAGCTTTTAATAAACACTAGATTGGAACCCTGCTATCAACAGAGGTGCTGAATGTTGCTGTAGCTAGCATGGCTGTTTCTAGGGTCAGATGAGAGGCTTATTTAAACACACTTCACTGTCAACAGCTACTTCAATAACCTAGTTCAAACAGGCTTTTTTATTCTCCTAAAATATGTACTACTAAGAGGTCTTTCATCATTATGATTCTGCAGCTACTTAGTACTAAAAGTCATTTTTTGTACCTAACCCGAACTTCCAGAGCTAACCCCAAACCATGTCATAGTGCTTTTTGACAAGGAAAGAGCGGGACAGCATTTGTAAATTCTCCTTTGAATTCCTGCAAGTTATCAGAGTTTCAGCAGAAAACAGGCATTACTGCAGTGTCACCACATATTGTCGTGCTTGAGTTTAGTCTCCTCAGATTGCAGTAGTAATATGATAACTGGTATAGCTTCCTTCCCCTCTACTAAGTATGCCCCAAATTACGATAAAATCCTATGATCTGGTTGTAAGCCACCAATTCACTGTGATGAAACAGCTAATGAATTTCTCAACGATATTCAGTTCGCAGTATGCAATCATGACAAAAGATGTGCATTAAAACATCATTACTTGGCTTTGCTATAGCCCTTCAGGGCAGACAGAAGACTCTTACCGCAATGAGTATGGGCTTCACTGTGGACTCCAGGTACTGTATCACATCCTGCACCAGCCTTGAACCATGGTTCAGCTGGTTTAGATCCATAGGTGGCTTTAAACATCGGTTAAACTTCTCTCTTGCTGAATTTAAATTTCCAGCTTTAAGGCAAGCCATGCCCCAGGCATGCCATGCTCCACTTGGATCCAATCCAGATTTTGTAGAAACCTAAATTCAAAATCATTTGTTAATACTGCAACACAGTCTCAGTACAGAAAACAGGAAAAGTGGCTTATCACACAGTCTGTGATTGTGACCTTTCACTTCCTAGAGCACATTTCCCATTAAAAACAAAACACAAAAAACCCCCATGCTGATTATTTCCATATTACTGGCACAAAATGGCAGCTACTGAAACACCCATGATCTCCAAATGTGGAAGTATTTTTTATTGTACAAGTTTAAGCAACTATTTATCTGGGAAATTTAAGTTCAGCAGTTTGAAACCTTCAGGACATTTTCACATCCACTTTTCTAAAGCAAATGATTTTTACAAACTAGAAGTCATCAGGTTTGTGGTTTAAAAAAAAAAAGCAACAGAAGATGCTTCATGAACCATCAGGAAATTTTTTATTTCTCTTAACTATGCTGATCAAATTTATTCTTGATTTTCTTTAGTAGACCAGCTGCTTTTAAACATGAACCGTTTTTATTCAAATGGGTTTCCTGCTGTTTGTTACCCCTTAAAAATCTTGATCCTGTTTGTTTTATAGCACTGCAGTTTAAGAACATGATTATAATACTACAAAGGCTCACAAAATCCTGGGAGCAGGAGGAAAGCAGATGATAAGCCACACCAGATGAGCTCTGACAGAGATTGCTGATTTCCAAGTAAATGCTTGGGAAAGGTGCCTTACTAATGTCTGCTGTGGGATTACAGACAAATGAAATCAAACATACAAGCTTCAGATAAAGTCCTGCCACAAAGGACGTCTCAGTCCTTCTACTGGATGAAAGATTCCTCCATTTAATGACCTTCTTGCAGTTATTCCATTCCAATTTTAATTGTACTGGGAAACAAGGCACCTTCCCTTCAGCAGCCTGCTCCACAACAGGAGGGCTTTTCCTTCTCAGAAATTTTTTTCCCACTGTTCAGAAAATTATGTCTTCCTTGTTTAAAAACTTAATCTCAGTTTGCAACCATTTATATATTGTCCATTTCACTCATCACATCCATCTGAACTCAGGAGGGAGAAAAACAAAAGCCACTACAGAAACATTACTGACATCCCTCCACTGTCATTACCTCTATAGCTAGTTGATAGTACTCTGCTTCCAGAAGCCGATTTCTTAATCTTGTTACTGCTGCAGGGAGAAGAATCTGATCTAAAGATGGTATTGGACAGTAGGCAGCAGCAACCAAAATATTCAACACATCCACCTTGCTGATGTAGCTAGGAGAAAACAATGAGGTTAAAACAAATACATACATTTTCACTATTAAAGACTTTTATGTCAAAGACAGCTCTTCGAATAGTGGTTCCTGATCACCAGCATATCAGGTTCCTCTACCCATCGCACTATCCTACTCAGACTATATCTACTGAGTTTTTTTTGCCATATTCAGTGGAACACTGGCAGATGCTGATTGCAGACACCAGCTTATATGTTACCAAATCAAAATAGCACATATGCAATTTATATATTACACCTGTCACCTCAAACTCTGTAGGACAAAACTTTAATGTAAAATGTCATTTCATTCTCAAAAAGTTCAGGTCTAAAATCCTATATTGAAATACAGATTGAAAGCAGATACTGTACACAATATCAGAAGTAAAATATTTACCCCAGTCTTTGTGAATTATTTCTCCCTACTCTGAGAATTTTCTCAGTAATTATTGTGAGTCATATTACTTGAATTTCTACTATTTGAAGTCTTACATGATTCTTACATTATGAACTTCTCTTCTTGTTTAAAATGTCCACAATACAATCACAAAACAACCCTCCCGCCCTCCACTCCCCAGTACGAAAGGATAATAGTCTCAACAATACTTCAATACATCCTAGTGAGCATCTGATAAATCACCTGTCACAGAGAGCTAGGTCCTGGCTCCTTCCAGCTTTTACAAACATCATTTTGGCACTGAAGAGCAATTGTTTCATGATGTCCATAAGGAGACCAGCATCCGCCTCAGGATTAGTGAGCCCTTGGGACAATTTGCAGCAGTGCTCTATCAGCTGGTGGCCACACACTATGCTGTTGCTGTGCAGGCTAAGGATGGCAATACACAAGGAAGAGCTGGGAGCCTGACAATTTGAGGAAAGATACACAAACATGGGCATGGAGGTAGTTCTCCAGGGAACTGCTTTTTACTCTAGTGGAGTCTTTTTACTCCAGACCTCACCTGTTCATAATAAAATTCACTGCGTACAATTTCATTCTCCTCTTCGTTCAGGGAAAAAATCCATTCAAGCTCAGTTGCCTTGGGTATTCGCACCACTGTGGAATATTCATCATTAGAAGCTTCTGCAGTGAAAAAAAAAAACAAACAAACAAAACAACAAAAAAAACCCAAAAACCCACCAGGTAGAATCATTGTACAAGAAGCAACAAACCTGGCTAAGGACACATAATGCAGAGTATTCCTCTTGTAAAACAGACATTTGTAATCCTCTCACTGGGCCAGTTCCTGCCAGTAAGACATGTCCAGCACACAGACTACAGAAACATTTCCATTCCTTGGCAGGCTGCCAAATTGTACCTAAACTTACTCTCACTGTTTCCAACACCCTGTCACCAAAAACTGGCTACAGTAACAGGACTCCAACTCTTATCCTACAGGACATCAAGCACAGCAATCTCCCCTCTTTAGCCTTCTCTCAGGCAAGTTATTAAATATTTCTGATGAATGTCCTCTTCTCCCTAGAAAAACTTAAAATTAAAATTCAGTCTCAAAATTCACTGTTCTGAATTTCACAGGAGGACTGTTAGAGTGCTGAGTAACTCTAAAACTGTAGGGTGAGTTAAAAAAAAAAAAAAAAAAAAAGGAAACACACAAGGCTGAGAGAGTTGGGCTTGTTCAGCCTGGAGAAGGCTGCAGGGAGACCTGATTGCGGCCTTTCAGTACATAAAGGGGGCCTATAGGAAAGATGGGGAGAATCTTTTCAGTAGGGACAACGGTGACAGGACAAGTGGTAATGGTTTTAAACTGAAACAGGGTAGGTTTAGGCTGGATATAAGGAGAAAACTCTTTACAATGAGGGTGGTGAAATACTGGAACAGGTTGCCCAGAGAGGTAGTGGAGGCCCCATCCCTGGAAACATTCAAGACCAGGTTGGACGGGGCTCTGAGCAACCTGATCTGGGTAATGGTGTCCCTGCTCACTGCAGGGGGTTGGACTAGATGGGCTCTGGGGGTCCCTTCCAGCCCAAAACTTTCTGTGATTCTTTGATTCTATTTCTAAATTGAACTGGAAACTGGAATAATTAGAATAAACCAGGCTTGAAAACATTTGATAAGCTTTCTTCACAGTCTCATCAGATGCTAGAAAAGCAGAATAAAACACTTTCCCTCTTAAATCTGAGGATTTCCATACTGTTGTTCAGTTCTTATTCACTCCTGAATGAATGATATGGGTCCAGTGATGTGTAGCAATGCTGGAGGCAAAGAGAAAGATCTAACCAGAAGCAGCAGCTTAGAAACCGCATTCAGCTGTTTCAGTCTTGGAACAAGGATAACAGTAAAGCAAAATGCTGTCAACAGCAGGAAAAAAAAAAAAAAAAAAAAAAAAAAAGGAAAAAGCTCAAATAGCCCACCATACTTAAAAAGGGACAAGTAAGGAAAAACATTCACATTTGTTTTGTCGCACAAATGCAAATTTTTCACCATGTTTCACATCACTGCTATAAGCACTTCAAATAACTATGGTTTGGTCTGCCAGAATTTCATGTCAGTGGAGAAAAATTTTGCAGAATCACCTCAAACACCAGACTAAGCAATAAACAGTAAATACCTTCAGAGAAAAAAATAGCAGAGAAAGAAAATGTCAACTAAATTTTGTTATTATTCCTGAGGTGGTGTTATATTAGGTGTGGGAATTGAGGCTCTGAAGAGAAATTACTAGTCCATATTCACACGACCAGCAAAGGAGATGGAACTCAGGACACAACCAGACCCATGAGAGGGGCCTTATCCTATGCTACCCCCAGCCAGCACGGGGGTATCAAATGCCACAGCACACTGCAGTAGTATTCAGAGATGAACTAGCACAGACTGTAAAAACAGGATCATTCAGCACAGCTTTGTACTGGGCTAATTAATTCCTACTCTTATCACAGCTTCTCACTAACTGTTTCTAGTGCACTAAGTGCATTCTCCAACTGTTGAACTTCAGTTCTTTCCTTTAATTCCCATCCAGCACATTCAATATCAGCTCAGACATCTCTCTGAAATCTCAATTTCCATTCACAGAAGTTTGGAATGCTCAATTTCACCTTGCACATGCAAAAACATCAGTGATACTTTGTAACTGAAGTTTTGATCACCCTTTAGCTGCAGCTAGATGTAGCAGTTTACTATCTCTAATTCTGCTGCTAATCAGGCACTTTAAAAAAAATTGAAGTTTAACATTACTTCGTTCCTTACCTTCCACTTGGTCCTGATCTTCTTTTCTACTGTAATAAAATGACAGAAAGAAACATTATGCTTGCTCCATCATATTGAGGAAAACATAATTTTAAAAGAGAGATCAATGTGGCTAGCCTTTTCAGAACACTGTCTTGTAAAAATCTAACATCTCTCCCCGCCCTGCCCTCTCTGACCCATTGGCCCTACCCCCTACCCTCTACTGTCTAGAAATCTAAGATCCTGCCTCTGCATTGCTGTATTTCAACTACGCTAAGTAATTGGCTCTTAAAACCTCTGTAGGAATAGTACTGTTGGGGACACCATAAAAAAAAGCAGACACTGAGAACAAGAAGAACAACTGCCCAGAATCAGAGTATATCAGAGATAAAATGAAGTTTTTGGTATTCAGGTCTCTGTCTTTAAGTTGATTTTGATATACAGATAGGGCAAGTATGAAACAACAACTAAAAAAACCTAGACACACAATTAAACCATGCCAGGTGACATTCAAGCTCACTGCTCTGCTCTGCTAACCTAATCTAGCAGCGTAAGCAAACATTCTGACATAAACTGATTTAGCTAGAGGTGACTGCTTATTTTCTCAGAGGTTCCTTTTCAGATCTGCACAGTATTCCCCTTTTCCTAGCAAGCCTGCTGATACCACCATAGCAGATACTGCTATCTGTAGGCTTGCTAGGAAAAGGGGAAATGAAGCTGAAAGTTGCAGTTCTCTCCTGTATCTGCCTCCTTTAACACCTGTTAAACTAAGCAAAAGAGGCTTGACAGGGTCACAGAGAGTAAAACTCACTCCTTTCAGCTGCATTTTTCACCAGCTGGCCTACCCAACACACAACAAATTTAAGTCCAATTCTCAGCTTAAAGCAACCACACCATGAAAATCTGTCATCACAGCTGTCCTTTTTATTAAGCACAGTTTCAAAGCCTATCTAATCATGAACTTGCTTTTGAATCCCCAAGGGTTCAAGGAGTCATAATCAAGGGATTATGGAATAACATTAAAACACTGATCTGTTCAGCAGAGCTAGTCAACATATGATGTTAATTCAGGAGCTGAGTAAACCACAAGAAACTGTCACACTGTAGTAGTTTGTGCTGAATATGTTTTGCATCAAAGCATTCAATTCTTAGGTTTAACGATCAACTCATGCTTAAAGAATTAAAGACTTTGTTGCCTGGCTCTCCTGTGTTCTAATATGAGAAGTAAACTGAGGCACAAGGAACTTCCCCACACCTGTCAAACCTGAAAATCCCAATAGTTGGAGGCCAAAAAGCTGATGTTGTTATATTATTAAGATACACCCAAAGGCTTATTTCTCCCTCATTCCATTCATATACTCTGTACATGAAATTGAGGAGAATTAGAATGGAAGGACTTACGTGCTTGTGTCTTGTACCAAGCCAGGCAAAGGTTCTCTGTTGTAGTAGCTATAGCATTGATCACATACACGAGACAGATTTTCTCTGCAAGCTTCTACAGCCATTTTCTTGGTGGAGCAAGAGCTGCACACCAGCCTACCACAGCGCCTGCAGTGATGGCGCCTGTTAAACTAAGGAAAAGAGGTCATGGATGAGCAACACAAAGAATTTACTGAAATTCTCTCCTGTATCTGCCTCCACTTGTGAGTAAACTTACTCTGAAGAAAGGAAACAGCATGCATGATAAGACTTTTCAGAACTATACAGTGATTGATTCTTACAATGCCTTTCTGGAGAGGGAGAGTCAAAGGAAAAAAAAAAAAAAAAAACCACCAACCCAAAACCCAGAGGCAGGTATTTAAAACATGTTTGCTGAAGTCTTGGGCTTTCCACTATTTAAATTGTCTCAATTTTGATCACAGCACTATTTAGATCATCTCCTGGAAAAGTCAGAAGCTGTAGACTGTCTTTCTGACACCTTCTTAGTAATTTCCAAATTCAAATGCAATGGATGCTTTAAGAAAACAGTACTGTTTCAAAGCAATAGAAGACAACAGACTGCCAGCACACCTGCAAAACTCAAGATCAATCTTCTCACTTAGAGCACCAATGCAGCTGCTCAAGTACCCTATGAAACAACATGTTTTAGCAAAGTGTAACCAATAGCAAAGATTACATTTTCTGTATTGGTAGCCTGAGTTATATGATGCTCATGTTATTTCTTGCCAGCACAGTCAACCAGACAGCCTTTTGAAATACTAATACTGCTATTATTACACATTTTTGAGAACTCATAGTTATCTTCTCTCTGATGACCAGATTTCCTCTTTAGGCTCTATCACTTCCCAGGACTCTGCAAGGAGCTAACTGCTGCCAGTCTCCTCAACTACACTAAATAGAAACTAATGTTTAAATATCAAAGGACTGGTAATCTTGCTATGCCTACACTGATGGAGACAAACTTGCTAAAGTAGCTTAGGAAACAGACTATCAGCAAGTATTCAGATTAAGGTCATAGTTCTAGGAATGTCTGTACCTCATTTTTGCTCCTTACCATAGTGAAACGTTCAGTTTTGCAAACCATACATATTATTTCAGTGTCATCAGGTATCCACTGCTGCTTTGGCGGCGGCTTCTCAGGAGGCACAAATTCTTGAGGAAGCAAGTTCTGCTGCAGACTTCTGTCTCTGGGACTTGCAGATATGGTGACACCTAAAAAAGAGCCAGGCCAAGACAAATATGGAACAGGATTTGAACTGTTTTATGGAGTCTTGAATACCAGAAAACACTGCAGACTTATGGAGGCTATAAGATCTTTCTGGCTCACAAGATGACTGCCATTATCTTTCAGCCAGGCATGGCAGAATAACATTGCGTAAGGAATATATATGCTTTAAGCTAAAATTGTAAGATTGTAAACTTCTAGTACTTCAATACTGATAAGCAAGAGTACGTACTTACTAATAGACCTTTACCATAACAATTAGAGAACTGTAAGACAACTTGTCAACATCTGTTCTTCTATCATAAGCAGAGACTTAGAGGAGGAAGAAAAAAAATACCCCACTATAAAGATACTAAGAAGTGATATAGCATAATACATAATCTTAAGAATATCCAGTGTTGACACTCCTGAAGACTGAAGCTTTTCTTTGTTATCTTGGGAGAGGTGTGGTATGACTAGCAACAGCATATCTGTCCCTATTCTGGTCCCCTTTACAACACACTGTGGGGAAATCAGTTCAAAGAGGCAGGAATTTTTAAAGTCCTTGGCCTTCAGGATCTTTGACCTTGTCAGTGAAGTATTCTTTAAATCAATTTTACAGCATTTAATAGGCTTTTAGTTTATATGATGTGAGACAGGTGAGCTACAGGACAGTTTAAAAGTTCAACATGTCATTGCAGCCCTGCCAGCCACCTCTGTGGACATGAATACAAAACTAAAAGAAAAAAAATCTCAATTCCAATAAAGCTAACTCATGCTCATCCAAGTAGACACTGGATTGCAAAGGAACATTAGGGAATAATGCATTCAAGGTTCGTAACAATACACAGACATTAAGCTGACCATTATGAGAAAAACTCTAGACCTATGTTGGGGATTAAAATAAGATTACTTATTGAATATTAGAAATTAAATGTGAGATTGCTTAGGGTTAAGTTGAATTGAAACTTGAAGCTTACCACAACTGGATTCTGTTAATAGCTTAGCATGAGTGGGCCCTGCCCAAGGCTTGGCATAGGTGAACTTTGCATGAACTCTGTTTGTTAACATGAATGGCTAAGCAGGAGAGGAAACAGAGAAAGACTGAATTCACCTGGACCACAAGATAAGAGTAATGAAAGCTGTAACTCAAGGAAAGAGACAGATAAGATGGAGGATGAGTTTAAGCTAAACTTGTTACTCAGTTACACAAGAAGGGGCCCCAAAGATGGTCCAAGCCAGAAGATAAAGAAGCTATGACCAGCTGCAAATATTAAGCCAGCTGTCGCGTGGACAGCACGTGAAGAGTACATGTGGGGTGGGATCTCAGACTGTAAAGGGTATAATTGCCCAGGGGTTTCTTTGTTTTGAGTCCCTTGCGGGAGGGTCTCAGCTTGAGCTGAAATAAACCCACTCTGCCTCAGAACTGAGGGTCCGAACTCATCTCTCCAGTTGGGGGCCAAGACTGTATCCAGCTGCGCCTGGGTTCCCTCCTGTGAGGGAGTTTGGAAATCAAGGGGGTCCAGTCTGAAACTTGTGACTTGGAAAGAGGGTCTTCCCTCCCTCTTCCAAAAGAGATGGCCCCCCAGATGGGAGCCTAGGACTTGTCTCTGGATTCTCTCAACTCCAAATGTCCATACTGCTGATAGACAGGTAAGGTCACCTGGGACCTTTGGAATGGGAGGCTGTAGAGAGAAAGAGTTTAAATTCTGACAGAGAGACCAGGGAGAGAGAGGTTTGAGTACTGTGCTCCAAGGAGGCAGGTTTCAGTCCTGCGCTACTCCATTACAGATGAAAAGGAGTTCATCTAAGAGAGGTTCAAGTCGTCAGAAAAAGGTACCTACGTTTTTCAGGAATTCGGGGTTTGAGTCCTTGATAACAGCTAAAATTGGGAACATGGCTGGACTAGAGAAGGGGATGCCCTTCGCCAAAATTCCCCAGAACTGGGAGAAAACATATGGAACAAAAGAATTATCGAAAAGCATACTGTAGAATTGTGTCAGGAGGAATGGCCATTTGTTACTAGAAAGGATAAATCCACAGGAAAACTGGCCAGGCTGTGGTACATTTGATCAAAACTAGCTAACATTTTGAAGGAAGTCTTTAGAAAATCACCATCCAAATCAAATGGATTATTGGCTTACACGGGATAATTTGGCATATGTAAATAAAAACCCTAAAACAAAAATTGGAAAGCAGATGATGGCTGCAGTCACAGAACCTGTGTCAGAAACCAGGGAGGACACTCTTC
>KL258014.1:0-25689 GCA_000699545.1 Podiceps cristatus | reverse complement strand
TTCCTTACACGGCAGCTGCTTTGTTGTCTGTCTCAGCTGCTGCGCTTGCTCCCACTTCTACCCCTGCACCTTTGCAAACTGCAGCTACTTTATCACCCGCTTCAGTCGCTCCACTTGCTCTTCCTACTGCTCCCCAACTGTTGCACACTGCGGGGCTTCACCCTATGTCCCTGCAAGTGGTGCCAGATCCCGCTGCTATGGAACTGGGGCTCTGCCAAATACTGTGCTGGTATTAGCATTTTACAGCCATTATCCATGGTCCTCAGGAGACATAGCAGCTTGGGAAAGTAAAATGACAAGGTTAAGGGTGGATGCCAAGAGATGTGCTCAAGTTTTTTGAAATATATGTGCTGGATATAACCCTGTTGTGGTTTAATCCCAGCTGGTAACCAAATACCAAGCAGCTGCTTGCTCACTTCCCTCCTCCCCAGTGGGGTGGGGAAGGGACTCAGAGAGAAAGGGAAACCCATGGGTTAAGATAAAAGCAGTTCACTAGGGCAGCAAAGATAAAAATATATTAATAATGATGATGATAATAACAATAAGGATAATGTAATACACAAAATGAACAATGCACAATTTCTCACCACCTAGTGACCAATACAGCCCATCATGAGCAGCAGCAGTGATCTCAGAACAGCAAGTTCCAGAGCAAGCGAGGGAACAAGCAGCTTAACAAACAAAGTACAAATGAATTAGAAGGCCCAAATGAGTGAAAAAGAGGGCTTGGCTCACCGGCTGGCTCCCATGTATACCGGGCATGCTGTCTATGTTATGGAATACCCTCTTTGGTCAGTTTGGGTCAACTACACTGACTATACCCCTCCCAGGTTTATGCACCTGCGCATTAGCAAAACCTGGGAAGCTGGAAGATGTCCTTGATCACTCAGCAGCAACTAATAACGTCAGTGTATTATCACCATTCTTCACACACTAAATCCAAACCACAGTAGCTACTGGAAAGAAAATTAGCTCCCTCCTGGCCCAAACCAGGGCAAACCCAAACTAGGGAGATAGTCAAGGGTTATTGAGAGAATTGTTTAAAGCAGATGAGCGAGAAAGGATCCTTCAAATGAATGCAGAATTAGCTCAGAGGACCAGGGGAGGGCAGACTCCTTGGCCATTGAATAACCCAAATTCAGATTATAACAATGCAAATCAGAATAGCATGTGAACAAGCCACACAAAACTTAATAGAAGCGATCCAAGCGTGTGCTGAGACCAGGGTAAGTTGGGTAAAGGTACAAGAATGCAGGCAGAGACTGGAGGAGCACCCCAGTTATCGCTGGGGAAGACTCAAACAGGCTTTATTAAAATATGGAGGGACAACCCTCCAAAATTTTAATGAAGCACTGGCCATCAGTGTCTTCATGTATCAGGTAACCCCAGACATCAACAAATATTTTAAGAAGCATTTGCCAGGTTGGCAAGAAAAAAATTTATAAAAAAAGATACTGAGTGCAGCCACATTTGTATATGACAGAAGGGAAAACAACAAAAGGTGGAGGAACAGAAGGCGAAAAGAAAGTTGAAGGAACAGGAGATTAATTTATTAGCAGCAGTGTTGGTGAAAAATTTGCAGGGTAGAAGCAGAAAGCAGACTCCCCGGGGAAGGGGGAGAAGAGAGACATACCGACCTAGTGTGGTGCTTCCCTTATCAAGTCAACAGCAGGGACACCCCGGGGAAAGTCGTGAATGTTACTTCTGTGGGAACCTGGGACACTTGCAACAGGACTGTCCTCTGTGCCCTTGTATGAGGGGACCAGACTAATTAATGAAACGAACTGATGAACCTCCCCAAGCAAGTTCCCAGTGACTAGAAAAGAGACTAGAGAAGGTACTGAAAACCAAAGCTGAATCATGAAGGGCATGTAATGGGGAAAACTGAAGGTAAATAAAATATAAAGTTTTTGTTAGACAGTGGTGAAACATTACCGCTTTTAAATTATATGCCCAAAGAATCTTGCACAAAAGATCAAGTTTTGATATAGGGCGTAGTGGGAGAAGCAAGGAAGACTGACTAAACCACTGCTAATGACCACTGGAAATAAGAGCGTATGGGGAAGATTGGTAATAGCTGAGACTTGCCGGTGCGTCTCTTGGGAAGAGATCTGTTGCAGGCCTTGGATGTAGAAATAAGGTTAGCACCAGAAGGAATTAATTTAGTTGTTATGGTGATGAATGTGGTAAAAGGAAAAATGAAAGGTGTAACCAGAAATACCCTCAGAACTGAGGGAAGTCCCAAAGATACTAGAGCTGTAGGAGCACAGATGTAGGACTACTGAAGTCAGCACAGCCTGTGCGGATAACAAGGAAGGGAGGTGTTCCACTTGCAGTAAAGCCGTATCCCATCACAAGCGAAGCATGTCTGAATATTCAAACTGATGCATTTTTAAGGAATAATATTCTAAGGGAATGTGAATTCCCTTGTAATAATACCCCAATATTACCAGTTGCCCAAAACCAGGATCGATGAAGAGAGTAATCCAGAATGTAGGACTTAAGGAAAATTAATGAGCATGTGATAGTATAACATCCTGTGCTACCAGATCCATCAACCATTTTATTACAAGTTCCATATTGGGCAAGAGTTTTTATAGTTACAGATTTAACTGCTGCGTTCCTTAGTATATCAATTAAAGAAGAAAGCCTGCTATTGTTTGCTTTCACTTGGAAATGGAAACAGTTAACTTGGACAAGATTGCCTCAGGGCTTTGTGGGAGCACCAACTATATTTTTAGGAATACTGAAAACAGATTTGGAAGATACAAAACTACACAGACATTCAGTGTTAGTTCAGTATGTGGAAGGTTTATTGGCAATAATTCAAAAGGCACTGTACACTTATAAGCAAAATTGGCAGAGAAAGGACACCATGCATCTCTGTCTAAATTACAGCTGTGTCAAACAGAAGTAAAATATTTGGGATTTATCCTAAAAGGAGGGCAGAGGCTAACAGATCCAGAGAGAATTGAAGCAATCATTAATTTACCCCAGCCAGTTACAAAAAAGCAGTTAAACAATTACATTCTCCTTTCCACTCCAAATCATCAGGGACAGCAGAGAGGATGAATAGGACAATCAAAGAGAAATTAGCCAAAGTAGGTATGCACACAGGTTAAAAGAGCCAGAGGCTCTAAATCTAGTTTTATGGGATGTAAGAAATGCACCTAACTCACTCCCAGGACTATCTCTGGCAGAAATATTGTTTGGCACACATTTGGCAGTACCCAGGACTTACATCCCAGCAAGCACCAGCCTGGAGATGAACGAGTGACACAATATGTATTATATGCACAATACACTTCTGAAACTTAAGAGGCGACAAGCTTATTGGTATCAGGGAGTGCCCCCTGAAATAAAACCACATGACATTCAACCTGGAGATCAAGTACAGGTAAAAAATTATCAGAGAAATAATAAATCTGAACCAAAGTAAGAAGGTCCTTACACTGTATTATTGTGTACTCACTATGCAATTTAAGTTGCAGAAGACTTCTAGATTTATCATTCACATGTAGAAAAGGTGGCAGAAGAAAACAATTTGAATCTATCATTCCCACCTAAGAACCACAGCTGATCTAAAATTAGAACCAAGATTTCTATGCAGCAAACAACTCTCACAACACCAGTGGACTATAAATCCCCTAAACTTGAGCGGAGAATCAACAATAGGGAGGTGTAACAATTTAGTGCTTATGAATTATAAACTGTACATAGACTGAATCATTTCCTTACTTTGAACCAGAGTGGATAATTATTTTTGCTATTTGTATCTGTTTATTTTTACTGTTAATAATAGTGTGGAAACCTAAGTTTTTCTAAGATAGTGAGAGACAGTCTATATCTGTTTCACAATCATGAAATACATATCTTAGGATCCTGTCTATGGTGGAACCTGACCAGGGCATGGTTAACTATAAAAAGACTAAGTGGTCTCAAAAGGATGAGAATGGGGGTCACTGAAAATCAACAAAGGATAGCCCACTTGGGTTATGGGGGAATAGCTGTTCAAATCCTTACGGCTCCAAGATGGCAAACTCTTGTTTTCTGCTGTGAAACAGATAAGACCCAGGATTTACTTCTGATAGAACAAACTAGAGGAGAAAAATTGCAATGTTTTCGTAACACCTCTTGCTGTATAACACTAGGTTCTGGATGTTGTGAGTGGGAGCTTCCTAGAGTATCAGCTCAGACGCTACTTATTAATGTATCTTTTAAGATAATGACCCCAGTAACACCTGTCTCTTCAACTACTATGTTACCACATACAGCTCCCTTGAAAATAAAGAAGATGACCCAACAAAATATCCAAAATTGGGTCACGTGCTATTAAAAATGTGGGTCAGCAACAAGCATTGTTTAATCCTTCATGGTCATCAAAACGAGTAGAATCGTCAATGCAGGTAAATGTTGCCCCCATAAAGCCAACCTGTGAATCATTTATAGGTACATCCTCCATGGGATGGCTAGTTTAGCTACATAGACAAACTTTGTCCCCTGCCAAACAAATGAAAAGAAGCATGACCAGTATCCTCTCAGGATCAGGAACAGGACCTGGAGTACTTAATGGTATAGATGCTGAGATACTTGCAAAAAAACTCAGTACAACATTTAGTGAGCTGGAAAATCTGAACAACCCTTAAGGTCTTCTCTATCAACATTAGATACCAATCAATGGCTCACATCTGACACGATGACTCAATGGGGGAAAATTAACAAAAATGACAACTAGTTGATTCTAGATGTACTCATAATAGTCCAAAACAATATCTCATTATCTCTTAGCTGTACACAGGCACAGTTGTGGATGCAATCTACAGTGGCAACAATAATAAGAGAAGATAAAGAATGCATTTTACCCACTGAGATTCAGAAAGTAATTTGGGAAATGAGTTTCAATTGTGGTAGTAGTTAGGTAATTTCACTTACAACCCCGTCAACCAAAAAGCTATGGCTTTCCTATTAACAATATCAAAAGTACTTGTACTTACTATATATCCCATCACAGCAATAGGATTAAATCATGAAAAAGCCATACTTTATCCAATAGAACATAGAGTGTGAGCCCATCAAAACCAAGATAAATGGCAAACAATTAATGTAAACACATGTGTTGTGTGGGAACAACAGGGATTTATATGCAAAAGTAACACAATCAGGGCCCAAGATATTTGCCTTGACACTGAGAAGAATATTTGTCATTTTGAACTCCTTCCCAATGAAACTTCTGTCTATGTTGGGAAAGGATGTGTTTGTACGAGAACTCTTTATGAATTTATATTCATGGATACAATTACTGCAGATACAACTCACTTATAGCTTAGCATGAGTGGATTTTGTTAGCATGAGTGGGCCCTGCTCAAGGCTTGGCATAGGTGAACTTTGCATGAACTCTGGTTGTTAGCATGAACGGCTAATCAGGGGAGGAAACAGAGAAAGACTGAATCTACCTGGACCACAAGATAAGAGTAATGAAACCTGTAACTCAAGAAAAGAGACAAGTAAGATGGAGGATGAGTTTAAGCTAAACTTGTTATTCAGTTACACAAGAAGGGGCCCCAAAGACAGTCCAAGCCAGAAGATAAAGAAACTATGACCAGCTGCAAATATTAAAGATAAGAAAGGAAATGGCCTGCCTTGAGATGAGGAAGGAGGCTGGTGAGGGGCAAGAAGACCCCAGCCCCTAGAACACCATTGGACCAACTGTCACGTGGACAGCACATGAAGAGTACATGTGGGGTGGGATCTCAGACTGTAAAGGGTATAATTGCCCAGGGGTTTCTTTGTTCTGGGTCCCTTGCGGGAGGGTCCCAGCTTGAGCTGAAATAAACCCACTCTGCCTCAGAACCGAGGGTCCGAACTCTTAGCGCCGGACCAGAGAAACGACTGGATCCAGCTACCTCTGGGCTCCTTCCTGTGAGGGAGTCTGAAAAGCAAGGGGATCCAGTCTGAACCTTGTGACTCGGCAAGAGGGTCTTCCCTCCCTCTTCCGTAACAAACTACACAGCCCAATCCAAGATGCTACTGGCACTTCGTGCATGCAGAGCAAGAAGAGTCTTCAGTTCAGGATAGAGAACCAGAGAACAGTTCAGACAGTCTAAACAGTAGATCAGGCTATCACTATGCAGTTCTAGTTCAGGCCCATCACGTGATGAGAATCACTGATCTTGGAAGTCTGAGGATATCCTTTGCTGGTCATTCCCCGAGAGCAGACTGGGCATTTCTCACAATATACATCCTATGAAAAGTGCATCTCCTGCATTAGATGCTGAATGGAACCTATGGAAAGATTTGTGGTGGTTTTTAAGCCACAAATATTCTTTAGTTGTTTTGGCTTAAATTATTTTGTTTCTATTTACTTGTGTTTGAGGACTGAGTGGAGCCTCCCAGACAATACAAGGTGTGCTATTTCCCTCAGGTCACAAGAGGGATCAGAGAAAAAAATAATTCAAGAACCAAAATAATGATGAAACAACACAGATGAGATTTCTGTAAAACCAAAGTTAAGATCCAGAAGAAAAAAAGTTACTGAGCAAATAATAGGAAGACAGGGAGAAGTACCACAGCAATGGGCTTCCAGACAAGCTCTGCCTATATACCCAGAGAGAGAGAGTACAGAAGGCAAGACACAGAAGGATTAACCTGCAGCACCACTAATCCACCAGCAGCCTAGCTGTGGCAAAGAGGTAAGTTTTTTTTCCTGCACATCTAGTCCAGTTTCCTATGGTCTGTTCAGGTTTGGGTTTTTTTTTTTTTTTTCCCCTGTAGGGTCTGGAATGGAAAGGTTTTGTGCTGATTTCTCAGACATTTTGTAGCTACCTACCAAAAATCAAAACAAAGCCATACACTTCTTTTTCCCCTTTATATTTTCTTTTAATTGGACCCAAAGCACCCAACTGTAGCGACCAACTAACCTGCATTAAATGTGATCCAAGTTATTATTAAGTGGTGGGACACACATACATAGGAGATAAACCAAATAAGAACAGGTTGAAAGAAAATGGCAAAATGGCATCAAGGTCTCAACCTTACCAATAGAGCTGCCAGGAGACAGTTCCGATGATCCCGATTTAGACATTGCTTCACACTCCAATACCTGATTGAGACTTTCTTGAATACGTATCAGAGAATCTATGACAATAGAACAGGGAAAAAAAAAAAAAAAAATCAGAGAACAATACTGGCCATACATCTACCTGTTTTTATGAAGATTAGAGGACTCCATTCACAGGAGTATTTAAGAATGTCAGCACAAAACAGGTCTACCTATGTAATTACAAATTATTATGCTTTCATGAAAATTAGCCCACAACAATTCATGCAAACCTATGTAAAATTCAATGACCCAAAACACAGAGAAAGATCTCCTGGCAGACAGGAATAATACACCAGAGAATACGTATCAGATGTGAAAACAATTAGTTGACACAAGATGCTCATGGCAAATATTAAATGCTTCACATCGCAGTGGAAAGAACATACTTGCAAAGTTACAGGTCATTTGGCAGGAGAAGACACTTAAATCTGTTATGTTAGAAAGAGTTGCATCTTTAAATCATGAAATGAAGTCAACGTTTGGAAACTGGCATAAAGCAAGTTGGTATCATATATGTAGGTATAAATAGATACACATGCCATGCGCTTTTAATACAACGAAACAAAAGAACTGGACTTGATCTGCAGCACCCTCTGCTGTTCCAGTTCTAAAACCCTGAAAGGAGCAAGCAAAATGCAGGAGAATCAAAAACAACATGGATCAAAAGGGACTGGCAGATCAGAAAGGAGAGCTGTGCTGAGAATGTTAAATAGAACTACAAGTTTAAAAGTCTTACGTGAAAAAAGGAACAGGACTCCGGTAGGAGGAAAGACTAGGGAAGATTAAATCCCCATTCTATTTGGGGAAAGATGCGGCTGGCTGAAGATTTTAGAACTGCTTAAGTCATCAGTGACTTTGCATTAAACGGGAAGGAAATAAAATTGAATAGTATTGTATAAGAAAAGAGATCCCTAAAAGGAGCAACAGAGAAAAGCTGCTGAAACTTTTCAAGCCTGTGGCCCTTGAGAACATCTACTTACAAGAAAGGCAAAGACTTTAAGAATATGTTCTGGGCTAGAGGGAGACTGGAGGCCCACATCTACAAATGTTGTGGCACAATGGTGAAGTGATTCTGGGGGGAAATTGGCCCTTCTTTCCCAAGTGAAAAACAGCATCCTCATAGCCAGTCACCTGATCTCTTTTCTTTTAATGCGAAAGGGAAGTTGAGAGCTTTTTCTGCATACTTGGAGAGTAAATTGTCAATGTCTTCTACCGTAAAACCAATTTCCTGTCCAGCTAAAAGCTGGTGCAGTGTCTGCACAGCAACAGCTACCCAGTCCACCTTCATATTCATGAGGAGCTGTTCTAGCATGAGCAGTGGCCTGGAGGAGAGGTGGAAGTAGTTAACACGGGAGAGCTCAGGTAGAGTCAGCAGCACCTGAGACACAAGAAAAAAAAGAGTATGTTAAAATTAGACACCTCCAAATCTGTGTTTCTGTGAGACTAAAAGACAAGAAACTAGCACACAAGAAACTAGTAGCTTATGCAGGGAATGGAATCCATAACATATAGAGGTCAAAGAACAGAGAGGGAACTTAGACTTACTCCTACTTCTGTTACACAATTACTGAGTGGATTTGCAGAAATTACTTAGCTTCCATTTTGCCATTTTATAAACCACAGTCTCATTTCAGAGGCTGCTGAAGAGTGGAAAGCATTTTGTGACCCTGAAACAGATATGTTGCAGCAGAGTAGAGCACATTCTGTTATTAAAATAAGCTTATAAAAAGAATATGTGCCCAAACCTTATCCTTCCATCATTTGAGGAAGCATCAAGAAAAGAAAATAAGATCAATTCTCCTAAAGATGAACAGTTAATATGGACACTTTCCTGATAAAATCATGTCTTCAAAGGGGACAAGTAAGGAATCAGGAAGCCCAACAAAATAGTGCTGGGGCACGTACTGGAGCAAGCTGGTATTTGCAGTCCTACGACAAAACAGATACTACCAAAAGTACTACATTTTGTTTATATATAACGCATTCAACTAAAGCAATCTACTGGTTAATGCATCTGTTCCCAGGCTGAGCACAGAACCTGTATGACTTCTGTAAAGGCAATGGCCATTCAAAAAGAGGAGTGATACTGTCTACCTTTGGAAGGCACTTGGGAGAAATGTGCCATCTAAGTGTCCACCATACAGGTGGGCATACGTGGGACACCTGGTGTTACTGACACAGAGAGTAAGTTGAGGATGCTTTCTTTTTCACTTGGGACAAAGATAACATCTGTACTGATAAACGCACAGTTTCATTTTATCCCACCCCCACCCTCTTTTAGCCTGCGCGTTCCTCCACTCCCTACAGCCGAAACACAAGACTGCTTTGTTCATATTGGGAGCTACAACTACCTCATAACATCGGAACTGCAAAGACAGAGAAAGGGAAGAGAAGTTTTAAGTTATCTCTAACCTTCCTTTGGAGCCTGAGACTCAGCATCTTAGACCTGATATGGTGAGAATGCTCTGGTAAAATCTACAGACTTTATATATTATGTATATATTACATATCATAAAATTACTTATATAATTATATATTGCTATTAATCTGACAATGCAGGAGTTTTACTCACCTTTGATCCCATATAGAGTGCCTGGATTTCATTACGGCGTGCTGTTGTCAGGTTTGCGTAGAAGTGAGCTGTGAGGTAATCAGCCAAGAAGTGAGAGGCTGCCAAGTTCGGATGCTGGTCAAGGGACTGTTCACTGATGGCAAGGCAAATACCAGGGTCTTCAATTCTTTGTAAAAGCTACAAATACAAACAAAATACAGTGAATCCCTACTACATTCTTGGTAAGTATCCTTTGTAACAGGCAGTTTGTGACAGACTATTGCCCTAGAATGGTCCAGCAAGAAAATTAACTTGCACAAGTATCTATATAAGGATGATTTAGATAATCCATTTATAGACTACTCATTGCCTATTTGCTCCATTTATTAATCAAAATATTTTTAAAATTAAAGTAAGCAAAAAATTAAGCAAAGAATGGGACAGAATGTGTAGTGATCAGAAGTCTCCACTTTGCTTCCAGAATATTTTCAAAGCTACATAGTTTGAAAGAGCCTGCACTTTATTTTACGCTGTTATTAGCAACAGCTCCATAATTATTAAAAACAGAAGAGTTCACACTTCACTAATTTGGGCACTGAGGCACAACTGACAAATTCCTGTTACTAGTTTCACTTCTGGTTCTTCTGCTTAAGCAGCACAGAAATGCTTCATTATGATTTTTCAAATAAAAGGGGCCTTGTATTGCCATACAAGCAACATCTATGCTATTAGGTCCAACAACTAGATTGCCAAGCTGGATTTTCACTTAAGTGGAACAGGGGAGATCAGGATCCTGAAAGTAATCTAAGCAAATAGTATCTCTTAAAGGAGGAATCAAAAAGGCCATGAAAACACACACGAAGAAGGCAAGGAAAACACTTCTCAACTTATTTCACCTATGGATGTAAGGCTGAAAGAGTCTTGCTGTTACCTGCAATGCTTTTTCCATGTCTCCTCGATCCAGTAAGTGGAGAAGGTGCTCACGGTGAAGGCTGATCAAATCTTCTCTTGGGACAGGATACAAGTGTCCCCATTCCTCACACAACTCATAATCCTGAAGAATTTTTTTTTTTTTTTTTAAAAAAAGAGTAAAAATAAAAGGACAAACTTTACCCTCTCTGATACAGTTGTTTCTCCCAAACTTCTCATCCACTTAAGAAATTCTGTAGCTTAGACTCCTCTCCCACATGCAAAAAGTAAATAATTACATTGATAAGAGGAAGAAGATGATAGTCAATTTTGTCAGAGTCCCAGCCTGCATTAAGAACATCTTCCATCTCACAGTAAACAGGTTGGCTTTTTATAGACACACTTTTAAAGCCAGCCAGAACTACATTATTAGTACTTAAATAATAATCAAGCCTCTATCATGCCAAAAGCCATGCTATTAAACTCTTCAAAATTCTAAGAGAAAAGAACGGGTTGTATCTCAGTGTAAGAGTTGTAACTTATACTTAAGGATTATTAACTACATGTAATTCTTGATATTCTGTGTCTGTTTCTGTAGCACAGAACTCAGTAAAGGAATCCTTCCTTCCAGGGTAATCTCCAATAATTGGTGTTTTAATGTGTTATTCTATTCAAAGTCTAATGCATTCTAATTCAACAAAATTCACATGATGATGCCTAACCTTTGCTTTCAGAATGATATTCACGACAGTCTGGGGGTCATCAGTGCAGGCTTTTTTCAGATCCTGCCAGTCATTCCACAATGGTTCATTTTGCACATTCAAAATCTGGAAAAGGTAGTATTAGGGTAGCACAAAATTTAAAAGCTTGATCTACAACAGTCATTAAGTTTAAGAAAACAACTGAGCTGATCACATCAAAAGCTGCTTCATAAAAAGAAAAATGACATAAGGGAGACCCACATATATCTCTAACCCTTTTCTGGGATGATGTAATGCACTTGCACTCTAAAAAAAAGACTATGCAATTTTCTCAGAGGTATGAGTCTACAAAGCACATTTATAAGGAAAGGTTTTTAAAAGACTACATGGCAATAATTATGGATGAAAAAGTACATATATATTGCTGGGACTAAGAGAGAGACAACTGGACAAACTGTTAAGTTAGCAGAACCACCACCAGGCAGAGCCCAGCAGGGATTTATGACTCCGTTTTTTGCTCTGTTTGGCTTTTCAGTCTGTGCTGAACTCCAGGCCAGCTAGTCTGACCTAACTTGGGAACTGCACTACTCCGCAGTCAGAAGAACTGATGGCAATACAGACATATTTATTGGACCACCAGTCTTGTACTCCATGCCTAGGTACATCTGCATCTTTCAAGCTTATAAAATGATGAATTGGCATGGAAAGCTTCCAGAGGCTCTAGCGCTTGTACAGAATGGAAAACAAATACTTTGCAAAAAAAGTAGCCTCACACAAATGTTCATGTCTATTCGCGTCTGCGGACATGAATGCTAATAGGAGAGTGGAAAAGTTATGAAGGATGGAAGCAGAGTGTAATTGGATACTACAGCACTGAAAACACATGAACTGTTTTGGACGAAAGACTTGAAAAGCTATTCTGATCAAAAATAGATCCAAGGGCTAAAACTTTTTCAAAAGGCAAGTGTATTTGCTCCCTGCTGCCTATTTTATCTCACTGGTCACTTGAAGAATGACTTTGTACCTTTTGATAAACCTGAAGTTCTTTCTTCCTGCTCAGCAGACTGGCTTTTAGTTCATCAGCTATACCCAAATCAGAAGTGCAATAAGCTAGGATTTCCAAGCAGGCATCAAGGGGCCATTTGTCCAGACAGCGCAGCGCCAGCCTACTTCTCAATGTTGCATTTTTTACCGGGAACAAGTATTGCCAGCCATCCTTATCTGTGGAGGAAACCAACCACTAGTTTGAAACTCAGTTTCTATAATTTGGAAAATAATAAAAAAAATCCTCTTCCTCACTGTATTGCTCTTCACATAATAATAACACCACAGATGTATTCCAGTTCGCTTGTACTAAGTTGGTCAGGATTTGCACATTTGCAAAACAGAAACTACACCATCAGAGAAAGCACGTTTAGGATTAAAGGAGGGAAGAGATCTGTTTCTGTCTTCGGATTTGCCCAAGGACCACTACTTTAGTTTCCACCTCATGATCCAGGCTGTATTCTTCATTAAAAAAAAAAAAAAAAGGAAAAAAGCCTGACTTAATCTTTCTTACCTTCAGCAGCTGCACAGCTCAGCACAGCATCCTTCACACTGACCAGCTCTTCCATGTCCAGACTGTAAAGATCCAAAACCTTCAAAGCTCTGTCCCAATCCTTTGCAGCAAGAGCTTGTTCAAAGACTCCCATTAATACCTTGACAGCTGTGGTGGAATGCAACCCTAGGAGAACCAGAGGTACATATGTCTTGCCAGAGAAGACAGTAGCCAAACTGCTACTTTCCTCTTGCTGATTCTGAAGTGGCTCAAATGTAGCAAGAAGAAATCGTTCCAATATTGGGAACTCCTTCAACAATGCCTCACACTCCCTGGAAATCTGTTCCAAACCTAAGGGAACCTCCCGTTTGCCCCGAAATTCCATCCAAGATAAACTTGATTTGGGAATTTTCTGTATATTAGATGCACTCAGACATGCCACTGTGGCCATCAGCTTTGACTGAGACTTTAGGAAGTCCAAGGAGGAGGCAGTGAGAGTGTGCTGGCTCAAGTCATTCACAGAGGATGGGGCCTGAGTGGAGATATCTTCGGAGGCCTCTACAGAATTGTGAACAGGTATTTCAACATCTGGCAGGCAGTGGTAGGCATACTGGTGTGCTAATTTGCTGATGTTTGTCAGAAGAGACTTTGCCTGGCTGTTTTGCCTTGCACTGCACAAGGACAGTGGCTCACAACAACAGTTAACAATAACTTGCTGCACATTCAAGTTCAACTCTTCTTTAGCCAAGAGAGAAGAAAGCCTGCAGGATTAAAAACAGAAGCAACTTACCCAGCACATATAAAAGGTATTTTACAGTTACATACTTTCATAAATCTTCCAAATGTTTTGTGAACACAAGCCCCCTAATATTCTTCACAGGTACATACAGGGGAAGAGTACATATCCTACATTTACCCAGTATGAAAAAAAAAAATGCATACAGCATGACCTCAGTAACTCAGAGCTTATGCTGCCATTCCTTCAAAGAAAAGGAACTTAGTCCCCAAACATTGACTGTTACCTAAAAGTGACATACTAAAATGGTTCACCATTACCACTTGTCTTTTTCAGAGCTATTTTGTCAAAATAGGCACTCTCCATGCCAGTCTAATTTAGTAATTTGTGATGGAAGTACCTTAGATTACCCAGTTTACCCACTGACCAGGGCAAGAGACATCCCCAGATGTATTAAGAAGCCTTACTGGTCTATTTTGGTTTATTACATTGTTAAGCTCTAAGTCCACTGCTCTGAACTGTAAGTTAAAAAAATCCACATAAATGCACACACTCTCTTCACAACAGGCAGTAATTGTTAAAAATATGGAGACACAGTTTTCCCTATCAAAAATCTTCAGGTTGGTAGAGAAGCTGCTGATTAAGCGCCTCCCTGCACACCAATCCTTGCAGCATTAAGTGACCGGCTGGTGGGACACAGCAGGCTGTACTATACTGGCTGAGGTCCAAAGTCACCAACACCAGAATAACCTAGAGAAACATACAATCTGAAAAGCACCAACCTGTCAGGATGAACCTGTCTCTCAAACACAAGCTGGGAGAGGAGCTGAGACGGACTCTGCTGTAGCAGTATGAAAGGGTTCCCTACTTTCACTTCTGCAGATATATCTTAAAAAAAAAAAAAATCAGAACATTTATTATAATACAAACACATCAGCTGAATATACCAACCAAATCCAGAGGTTCATATTTATATTAGTGTGATAGAACCCAGAGTAAATTGCAAGGCATTTGTGATTATGATTGCCTCAAACTTGGCACCACTGGCTCACATTTCACTGAACCTATTACCAAAACAGTTAGAGTCTTTGGTCTTTAAGCGAGATCTAAGCTCCGTTTAGCAACTCCAAATTTTTACCAAAGCATGTATTTGTGGTGAGAGACAGAAAATGTGCAGTACTGGTTGCTGAGGTGTCTCTGGATGTAGATTAGTGAGTCCATGCTCTATTCAAGTCAAAGTGAGGAAGGGCAGAGAGAACTCGCAGATGTACAGCTACTTTTACAGGAGTGAAACCCTGACCAGTATTACTGAAAAGCCTCTGGATCCACTACTGAGTTATGCCGAGCAACTCTGAACAGATTCTCCTAAGTTTACCTTTTTTTTTGTCTTCCAGTACAGTAACATTTCCCCAAAACTCACTCAGCTCTTAAATACTGTTCATTTTTTTTGGCTTTGGCAGTTAGTCAATGAGGACTGAATCACGTCCATATAGACGTTATGGTTGGTATGGTAGTGACCTGAGCTGAGTCAGCATGTCTGAAAACAGATCTTCGCCTTTTTTTCTTATCCTCTTGGGAAGGTATTCTCTGAAAACAGTACTGTGGTATTTCACATTAGTGCAGCTCAATTAGTATTAACTTTAAAAAGTAGACAAGTGTTTTTCCTCCTAGCACAGTGAATTGTTCTGTTCTTCTGACAGCTCTATGTGCTGATGGCGCATTTCTTTTCAGGGATCACCATCATCTGCTGATTCTATGAAAAAATTCTGCCTGGTTTTCTCTGCACAGCCTTCTACACACTCTCTGTGGAGCAGCAGGGCACGGCTTGCCTCCAAGGGAGCTGAAAAGAGCACAGCATGTTGATCCACTGGATGCAAAAATCAATCAATCAATCTTGCCTTACAGGGTAGCGATCAGAATTTTCAGAGGTCAGTGTTGTTTGTTTTTGTCTAGACAAAGTGCGGAATCTGGGTCAGTAGCTAACATTTTGGTTCTTGTTTTCCTACTGCCTTCAGCTATTTTTATCTTAGCTGTGGGTGGCCTAGGTGAAATAAAAGAAATAAACCAAAAAAAAAAAGCAGTGCAATAACCAGGTGAAGTCAAAAGATCCGAGTACGCACAGGTAGTAAGCACATTTGGCAAGGAACCATTTTTGCACGATTAACCTTCCAGAATCAGGCCAGACTACACAGCCTGGGTTTTTTCACCTAGGCTCAGCAGAAGCCTATTCCTTCACCCTATTTCCGCAGAACACCCTTACCTAGCTCTGCATTCAGGCTTCGTAACACAACAGCAGCCAGTGTAGTGATGTAGTCAAAGAAGGTCTTCACAAAGTTTGTCTGCATGTTGCTCTCTGGCATGGTTTGGACGTGTTGGTCAAGAGTTCTCAGCAGGAGCCGTGTTTGATTCCAGACCAGGTGCTTCTCCAGCTCCGTAGGTTTGAGAGAGGCCTGCTCTATCAAGGTGCCAAGCAAGCTCCCCTTAAAGTCTGGTTTAAGAGAGCAGACATACATGAAAGATTCAACTAGGTATTAAATGCCAAAAAGGAAGGGGGGGGAGAGAGAGAAGGATAGAAAGAAAGAAAAGATAGAGAAAGAGAGAAATGCTTTAGTCTAATTTCCTCTCTGCAATTACAGACCTCAGTCTGGGCATTTTATTGAAAGCAAGAGAAGCTTTCACAGCAAAATAAATCAATGGTTCATCTAAGTTGGTAACCATGTCTTTGACAAGCTGGAAATATTAAGGCAGGCTGAAAATGTATCTAGTTGTGTGTCTCAATTTTTTCCTCATTAAACATACAAATATCTTTAAATATTTTACAAACATCTACATGCCATTTAGAAATCTGTTGAATGGCAGGGGGTGCGGGGAGCAGAACGTAAGAACTACCCCAGTGCTACATAATGAAGAGAGGTCTGAGAAAAGGCAACTGTGGGAGACTTTTCAGAAAAGGATGATATGTTTTTATGATAGCCCTATGAAAACTGGAAGGTATTATTATGTTACAATAGTTTTACAAGTTTATCTCCTTTTTATTAAAAAAAGCCCCACAAAACGAAAAAAATCCATAAGGACACACTAATTATCTATCACTGTCAGGCTAAAATACACTTAAAGAATTCCTTGTTAGTACTGAAGAAAAATAGGACAAACAACCACCTCAATTGTACTCATTGATATCTTCCTTTCTTCTCTGTCAAGTTCACATTTTTAACTCTGAAAACAAATGCTCAGAATATAAGAATTACAGATAAGTTATACGCTTTGCACTTGTGATTTTTAAAAAATATGTATTTATGCATATGTCAAAGAGCATTACTGCTAGATTTATAGTTGTCTGGACAGGCCAAACCAAAAATTTAGATCCATTTGTCAGTCTTTATGATTACAAAAATAACTCACCCACAGCACATTCAACCCGTATCAGTGCTTTAAGGATTTGATCCAGATTGTGTGATATAACAATTTCATTAGTAATACTTTCTTCAGTCAAGGTAGGGTAGCAAGCTTGCAGAAGATCTACAATACTACATCGAAAATTACTTCCTATCTTCTCATCTGAGACTTCTAAAAAGAAGGAGAAAGAAACAGCAACTATAACAAAGACAAACATTTTTGCACAGAAAAAGGCCCACAGAACCAAAATTGTATTATAATGCAACTAGTTTGCCGAATTCAGTGTCTCAGTTTATTCAGAATTGAGCTGCCACCCCCCCGCCACCCCCACCTCTTTTTTGTTTTAAATGCTAAGCTAAAAAATTGAAAGTTCAAATTTCCATTGCAATAGCTGGCAACAATTTGATTTAATCACATTTCACAAGAAAATCTTATCAGCAAAGCATACTACCTGGTTTGGATTGCCCTTGTGATGTGCAGCAATAGTTGAGAACTTTACTTATTTGCTGAAGAACTGCTGAGAAACCCTTTACACCTTCAAAGTGCAGTAAAACAAAGTCCAGTCGGTGGCCTGGAAAAGTCATTGCGCAAAGAAGGACAAAAGAAAAGTTAGGAGTGGAAAAAGGAGAAACTAAGCTGAAAGTACAAAATAAGATTTCATAAAGACTCGGGTGTTAGCACAAACAACACAGCATAAAGAGGCATTTTCTGCTCCCAGGCCCATGTAAACACAAAAATCAAAAGCCTACCCCGAGTTTCAAGGCTGTTGTACAGTCGTCTTTCTGCTGTTTCCAAAAGCTGTTTGCATGTCTTCCAAAGATGGCACTGAGTACAAGCTAGATCAAATGCTGCCATTGCTGAAGGACTGAGGTCCTCGAGGACTGCCCGCAGAGGATCAGTATGCTCCAGCTGGATGTTGCTAATCCAGAAGTTTTCTTGGAGAGTAGGAGCAAGACTTCCAGAAGTTGCAAGCAACTTATCAGTAACATCCGAGATGGAATAAAATACCATACCTACATATGTCAGCAAAACACACAATCACAGATTAAACAGCATATTTATCTCAGATCCTGTCATGGATAATTATTCTGTAATCCTTTAGGAAAATAATTTGATAGGTGGCCTGCTTCATGAACCAATGACTGCAGAATGGATAAAAATAACTGGGCATCAACAGCAAATTTCAGCATTCTTAGTCTCCTTTTAAGTCAAAGAACTACCACTTACTCTTCTGAACCATTGCTGCACTCATCAAGACATTATTCAAGCCGTTTTCTCCTGTTTTCCACTTTTCCCTCACATTTATGATTAGAGCTCAAAAACCCCAGTCCTTACCAGCTGCTGCTGCATTCCCAATAGCTTGCAGTGTTGAACGGCCACTGCTGGATTTCCTGATGCCTCCAGTGCCATCTGATGCTTGATTCTCAATATTGTGCTCCACTCTTGCCATTTCTTGTACTGCCTCTTGGTAGCGCTCCATGAAAACCAATTCACCATAGCAAGGTGAAGTATCCAGATTAAACATCAAAGCCACCTTTCAAAAATAACAACAGATCCAGTTACAGGGTATGTCATAAGAAGTTTTCAAAGATGAAAGAGCTTTGAGGGGTTTTAGAAGAAATAAGGGAATAAAATAAAACCGATATTTTAACTGAAAAACAGGCTGAAATGTTTGTTTTTCTATAGACTTAAGTACCTGGAAAACGGAATCTTAGAGACATTTTTCAACTATTTTTATAAAGCTCAGTTATTATCTGCTGCAAGGCCAGAGTTGAACTAGTTTTCATAAACCACACCTTCCAACATGACTCTTCATGATTTCAACATTTAATGAGAGAAAACTATCAAGCTGGGCCTCCAAAGTAAACTACTTTAAACAAATTATTATTCAGAAAGGAATACCTTCTAGAAATTTAAACAGGGATTAGATGAGCACAGCTGTGCCAAGTTTCTATTCTCAAACCAACAACAGAACACAAACCAAGCTTGAATTATTTCTCATTAGCGATACTGCAATTCAAAGTAACAAAAGCAAAACGAATGCTTCTTTTGGCCCTGTAAGCAGGGAAAAGATGAAGTAGCATGCCTCTGACATCAAACAGAACTAATGAGGTGAGCAGCAACCTGCTGCTAATGCAATGCTTAAATGGTAACAACTGCTCTACTACTGCGAACTGAAACTCCGACAGGTCACTGCTTTTTGCCAAGTCCAATCACTGATGCACCTCAAGATGTTTTTTCAGAGTATGGCCCCAAAAGCCACACAGAGAAAAGGCAAGCACAGCCATGAGGGAGCAAAGAACTACAAACGTGCAGACTGTCAATTTCAAGTCTTTCTGCTTATTTTCAGTACTATGAATTTAGCCTCAAAACATACCTCCTTCAAATAAATGTAATCACTTTGTTTCCACTTTAGGCAATGCTGAGATCACAGTTGGCAGATTGTCATGGTTTTGATTCATTGACTAAAGTAAGCAGTTCAGATGCTGCTTCCTCATGAGGCTTCAAATAAGCTCTTCATATTCTTCATTCAGCTGAAACACTTAGCTTGGCCAGTTCTGAACAAACATTTTCATGCTTTGAGGACACAGATTTAGAGAAGGCATTTTCATATAACTAGGCAAAAAACCCCAGCATCTTTGGGATGCTGATTTGGAATATCTTTGTTCCTTTCACTTGCTTCTACTTCTGAAGTGACCCTTGCACTTGGAACGCAGATGCTTCAGCCCTATGCTTGCTAATGCAGAAAGAGCAGGAATTTCATCAGCTACAAACATCAATACCAAATTAGATTTTTAATTGCACAAAATACATGCAATTCATTTACCTGATGGGCTTCTACAAAATTTCCTCTCAAAACACAAGAAACTAATAGTGATTCTGGTGGGGAAAGCATCATAGGAATGAGGGTGTTTTGCTGCTGCGGTCTCACCCTGCTTTCCAAATCACTTGAGCCAAACACAATACTGGTACTTCCCTCTGCAAGACAACAGAATTAATCAGTATGTTATTATGGAAAAAACATTTCACCAGGTAACAGCCAACTATCAGATATCAGTATTTCACGTACTTAAGACAAAAATATAGAGCAGAGTTGCAAGAAAGTTTTAGGGTAAAGAAGTCAACATAAACACCTTGTTAAAAATTCTTGTAACAGTTCATTACTTGGTCAGAACTTGCAGTTTGGATCTCATCCAAATGTAACACTGTTTAGTGGCTACATAATGTGGATGCAATGGTAGGGCACTGGTTCAAGATGGATAAAGGGAGAAGTCTTAAATATTAGATTTGTTATCAACTTAGCATGCCTAAGCGTGTTTTGGGTTACATGACTACCAGTTGATTAGCTTTGTTGACGGTCTGCACATCACTACATTGCATACTGTCCCCTGCAAGCCAAAAATACCAAGAAAATTTAATTTTCTAATTCCAGAAAATGACATATATACTCTTCTATTTGGGGGGGGGAGGGGGGAGGGGGAATGTCAGCCAAAAATGGGAGCTCTGAGGAGTGAAAAATTCTAATTCTGTTCTGCACAGAGCAGTAATTCACATTGACTAGTCAAGCAAATACTTCATCATCCACGTTGCCAAGACAAAGCTATACTACTTTTGTGGCTTAATACCTGAGGTACTGGTGCTTAGCTCGCTGCTTGTACTTTCTAGTGATGGACTGGAAGTTCCCTCTTTCCCACCTAAAATGGAAACAAATCAAAACCAGAACATTAAATGCACTTTTTCTAGACAAGGTAATTAAAATTTAACTGCAAATAATAGATCAGGCAACTGCAAGAGATGTTCAAAAGTATCTCACAATGGAGGCATCACTGATGACGATGATAAATGCAAAAACTGCTGATTTGAAGAAAATGCTAGGCAAGAGACTATGTTGGGGTGACCCATCAGTGACTCATGTCAGATACTTTAAAGCTTCTTATTTTGGAATATCCCACTACAAAACCAGATGTACCATTCAAAGGCTAAGTAGAAGGGTGAGGAACCCATATTTCTCCCAAGGCTACCAATTTAAGACAAAAATTCCTGTAAATTAATATCCTAAATATTACTGTGATGTGAATGAAAATATAACGTGAATCATTGGACAGAGTGGAGAAAGGGAAGAACTGGTACTGTAAATGCAAGTTTCTCCCCTGCCCCAAATCACACTATGTAAGAAAAGTTATTTTCTTACCAGTATTTAAAACTAATTCTCTTTTAGTTGTGCAGGTGAGCTTTAGGAAAACAATCTCAATCTAAGCAGAACTAGACTAAGACATTTCAAACCAGTTAGAAAACTAAAAGAAATAAATCTAGTTCTCTACTCGCAGTCCATAAAATCTAATTGCATTCAGCTATGAGCTCAAAATTATGTGCATTTCAGAGAAGTCTTCTCCAAGCCACTTTCTCAACCCACCTGTCTTGTATCTTTGAGATCTACTTCGTTTCTTAAAGCTGGAGCTCCTGATTAAAGAGCAGTATCTCCTGGAAGCTGCAATCTGATGTTCTGTGAAACATTTAAACAAAACCATTACCAAATAGCTGGACAGGCCATAAACACAGTTATTTGTCCACCTTAAAGAAACTATCAGCACATCTACATAGGTAAAGCTATGATGGCAAATCTCCAAAGGAAATACAGTTGATCTTGGCTAAGAGTTCTTCTGCAGTAAAGTTTAAACCAGCACCCTGAAGTAATTTTGATGCAATTAAACTAATACTGTGTTTTTCACACCCACCTCCAATTTTGCTTGGAATATACTATATCTTCCACACACTGCTGATGAGCACTAAGGGTCTTTTCCAACCTAAATGATTCCATGATTCTAACTATACAGGTATAGTCCAAGCATATAAGCGGCTAGAAACAAGGCAAAAATAAGAAGAATTAAAATAGCAAGAGAGTTTGATTTGTCATTGAGATTTTGCTGAAACAACTGGATTCTTCAGTAATGCAGGGTGATATGAACCCTGACCCAGTCAACAATTCTGGAAGTGAGCAAGTAATGGGCGTACCAGCCTTGAGAGAGAAAATCCAAGAGATATACAGTGCCAAGAAAAGCCAGCCACCTCTCCCTGAAAGACGCTCCCCAAACAGTTGTCACCATTTGTCAGAAGTTGTGACTCAAATCCCACCGAAAGCTGCTGCCTGGCCAGTATAAACGCTGAGGGCTGCCTACTCAAACATAAGTCCCATTACATCCCCTCCTTTATAGGAGCAGACTGGAGAAATAGTTGAACACGAGTTTGGAAACTTGGAACGTTTAAGGTCCATACTGCCCAATCTTTCTTGGGACATGGACTTCGCACGGTCTGAGATACACAATAAGCCACACTGTCATACAGCATAAATCTGATAGTAGCAGGGCTAACAAGTTATAAGATATGGAGAAGGGTGGGAAACAGGTTCCCAAGCATGGTGTTCTAGCTACTCCTGAGGAGTGGTCTGCATCTCAGAACACGTTCCCTCTGACACGTTTCTAACATGTTTCCAGGCTGGGCTAAATCAATGTTCTGTCCATGAATGAGATGAGTCTATCTGGCTTGCACCGCATCACACACCAGCATGTCCCTTCATATAGCTGCACTGTCAACATAACTTGTGACAAAGGGGTAGGCGAAGGACAGGCGAACTGAAGCAGTGTGTCCACAAAGGGGAGGGGAAAAAAGAAAAAGAAACCCCAAACTTTCAGATTAGAATAAGGATCATTCCTACTGGAGAATGGTGCAAGAGCCAGGCAATCTCCAACTAGGTCACTCTCCTAGTATATGCCAAAACGTGCTCCCCCAATAAGGTGCTCAGAGAATTTGGTCTTGAGCTGTCCACTGCCTGGACAGCTGTAACAGAACTGTGTTGATGTATCAAAGTGCCAAATACAAAGCCTACCTGAATTTCTGTTACTCATCACCACCTTGTATCTCCAGTGAGCTTCAGAAAGGTATTTGGAAAACTGTAACACACGACTTCCAAAGGCGTCTCTGCTTGCAGAAAGATTCAAGCACTCAACAAGCTCCAGCTCTTCACGAAGCATGTTACTGGAGTCCCATGGGAGAGTACTCTGAATTTCTTCCAGATGGTTGAGGAGCAATGTGAGGAAGGCATCCATGGCCACGTCATCCACTAAAAATCCAGTAACACTGCTGGTGAAGTGTTTCAGATCCAGGTAGCTCAGCCTAGAGGATTCACAGCTTTTGCCACCTAACATTGAGTCATGAAGATCTTGGGTAGCTGTGAGAACTGTCTGAGCAGTCAGCAGATGCTTCTCTAATTTCTTTTCAGCCTCTATTAGGCGTTGTGGACTTCCTGAGGTGGAAGACCGACGACTAGCCCTGCCTTCTATACTCACAGTACTACTCTTTTTGTCAAGATCATCATCCTCTGCATAGTCCTCAGGTAGAAGAGTTTCAGTATGGAGGTCACTATAGGAAAGAAAAAGTAAGGAGAAGATGTTCTCCAAAACCTCCAGGCGCAGAGGAGCAGGAACACTCCTTAAGAACTGCTGACACTTCACAAGGTACTGGGGAAATGCTGAAGAGCAATCTGCATAATTAAAAACAAAAATAAAGAACACTTACAACATTTTCCAGGAGTTGCTTCCTCCCACCTTTGCTCTTTAAGAAAATCCTAGAAGAGGGAACTGATCATCAGAGATGATCATTCCTCCAGAAATCAAGTAAATATATGTTCAACATTTTACATTTTAAAAGGTAGTGTGCCTCCTCCCTATTAATAATGCCAATTATCAACTTGTGCAATGATGTGCAAATTTAGATTACACCCACTTTAGCCATTAAATGAGTTTTAGCTCTAGGTAAGCATAAGCTCTTAGAAAAGCATCCCTGCCACTACCATCCTATATCTAATACCATTTTTTTGCACTATATTTTGAATACAATTACCTTATACGCTTTAGAACAAGGCAGGTAGCTTATTCATATCTATCATTACTAAAGGTAACAACAGCTCAAAGAAATGCCATTATACTTGTTTGCAAAGCATTCATAGCCCACTGAATAAAAACATTATGTGTACACAGGGTGTAATATCCCAATACTAAGTGATAATTCAGCGCCCAGCAAATGGAGAAGTGCAAGATACTGAACCTGAGAAAGGAGGCCAATCACCTGCTGATTCACCAAAAGTTGCGTCTTCAGGGATATTACCAAGAAGGTTGCGTACACAATCTCTGCACTTGGAATGCTTATGTGAATTCACACAGAGAGCATAGATAGCATACTTCATGGCGCAAAACGCTCGAAAGAGTGCTAGATTGCGTTGTTGACTCAGGGTGTTAGGGAGGGTTGCTGCTGTGGACAGAAATCAGGGTGGTGAGGGGGCAGGAGGTATACAAGAAAACAAATTAATTTTCTCCCACAGTTCCCACACAGCAACAATTTTCCAGTCTTTCTTCCCCAGTGTCACCTCCATCTCGGCTTTGCTCTCTGTTACTTCACAACATTTAAAAAAAAAATTTTTAAAAAACACACACACACACCCCCCAAACCAAACCAACCAAACAAAAAACCCCACACAAAAACACCCCAACAGATGGGCACGGAAAACTTAGATTTGGATCCCCTTCTGAAAGGGAATTTTTCGTGAATTGGCATTATAGGACACAACTACAGCACAATGATCAGAATTTGCTCATGATGAGTCTCAGGGGTACATGGTTAAGCTACACTGCTGCATTTACAACAGAGGGATAGACCCTGTCTCATTCCAGCATCTTAGAATTTTGTGTTCTATCACACAGTAGGTAAGGAGATAGTAGACTGGCTATGATCATGGTGAGAACAGAGTACCACCACCTCTACAGCTTTGTACTAATAAAGAGGTATCATGGTTTGATTCTACCCGCAATGGCTGGCCATATAGATCATATACAATCCACAACGGATTAAAGAAAATGTACAGTCACACAGTTTCCTTCACACATTTATGGTAAAAGACAACTTGGAGAAGTACTACACCCACTCCTTCCCCCTTTTGCCCCCCCTTTTTTTTTTTTTTTTTTTTTGAGGAAAGAAGGTGTCACATGCCAGAGACATGGTGCTTTCTTACTACAACAGAACATCAGAGCTGTAAATTATGTAAAAGTTGCATCATCACCCCCTTCCCCCAGGAATACAATAGAGTCATATAATCTGTTATGCTGGGTTTAGATCACTTACATACTGTGTGATAGAACACAAAATTCTAAGATGCTGGAATGAGACAGGGTCTATCCCTCTGTTGTAAATGTGATCCAACTACTATAGAGGTTAAAAAACCCAACCAAAACAAACAACAAAAAACCCCAAACCAAGCAAAAAAAACCCCACCAAACCCAAAACCAAATCACCCCACCCCGCAAAACACACAATACCAAAAAAAACACAACAAAAACCCAAAACCCCAGACAGTGTCAAATCAGTGCTTGAATCTACTATCTTCTTATACAAGATACATATATCTTATTCTTATACAAGGGGTAGGTTGCTCCTCTGCATATTGTCAGAGGGGAAGCACTAACATAGCTTTTTTCTAAACAAAGCACTGGTTTGATGTACTGATAATGTCCCCATCCAAACTCTGACTGAATAGCATTGCCTAGAAAGTGTTTCAGCACTGTCCTCCACAATGCTTGAACATGATTTCAAAGAAAAGCACCAGCCTGAACTCTTATGAAAACTACAGAGCAGCCAAGACAAACGCTCCTGGAGCACAGTTTGAAACCAATTATTCCCTATTTGGAGCACATGAGGGATGAGCGCGTGATC
>JMFS01014353.1:0-29642 GCA_000699545.1 Podiceps cristatus | reverse complement strand
TTGAACCTCATTAGGTTCACCTGGGCCCACAGGGATAATACAAAAGAAAACTAGTATCCATTTCAAAATAGCCAGTATCACTAGGATAATCACTCCCATTCTCACTGTCTCAATCATATTTTTCTATTCCCTCCATCAATCTAGTTGTTTGATCTGACAATCAACACTACAAAAAGGGCGTTTTCAGTCAGACCAAAACCTGGTCCAGCCTGTTGTAACAGCCACACAAACCTAAACCGTTAGCCAGCAAAAGGAAGAAGGGAATACAGTAGAGTCTTCTCTGGCAGAAACACACACTCAGATTAACTTAAAACAACTAACAGATCAAAGCTGAAACCTCCCACATGTACCCTCCGGAGTATCAAACTGACCTCCCTGAGTCTGATCTAACTTTGGCAGTGCAGGAAATACTTTAATGAGACAAAACCTCCCCAAGGAAGTCCTTCAGGTGGGCTCTGCTTTCTTCCTGAGTTATTTAAATTACACAGACAGATGATGGATAGCCAAGAAAATTCACCTGAAAAGCAGAGCTTGCCGTTTCTAAAGGTTTTCAAGGTCACAAGTTAGAAAATGTGGTTTTAATGAACTGAAAATAAAATCAGAAATTCAGCAAGCCATCTTACTTCTCTAGACTTGCAAGCAGTGGATCTGGTTCTGAGCTGTTCTGTACTTGCAACATCTGGTCTCTGCTTAGCCGAATAATTTCACAGAGTGACTGTGATGCATTTGAATGCCTCTGGAACAGAAAAACATAGCTTTTCACTATAAGAGCAATAACATGCTAGACTAATTCTTCACTTAAAAGAGGCGAAAGTTTCAAATTGGACAAGAGTCTCTCCCACCCCCCAAAAATTCAGGCAATAGCTTTATGCCATAACTAACTCTAAAGGGGAGGGGGGCCAACACCACAAGCCTCCCTCAAATGACCACACTTAAAAACTGAAATCAGCTTACTGAAGAAAGCAAGCAGAAAACAGAAGTTCTAACACTATGTTGCACAGCAACTTGCTGAAGAGATAGACCCAGAAGAGTGTCAGAACAATACCTACATCTTCATCTTGAGACGGATGCACAATTTCCACAAGCCGCTGGATAATTCTCTCCTCATTTAGCCACTGTAAAAGTGTTTGTGGGTATTAGTAAGAATGTAATCCAAGTAAATGAATTAAATAAATTAAAATTACTGAAATTAAAAGTCATTTGACAAATCGGCACAAGTCACACGATATTCCTCAACAAGGACTAACAATACTTCAGAAAAAAAGGAAGAAAATAAAATTAGTATTTCTGAGCAACTGTTAAAAAGAGAAAAGCCTCAGGTATAATTTTTAAATAAGCTTTCTGATGACTAGAAAAAAAAGTGTTCAGTAAGGTCCAAAACATTTTTAAAACTGCAACTGGCAGTTGTAAGTTAGGTATTAAAGACCAAGGGATGAAACCAGCCAGTCAGATTCTACATTGTCACCACCAGTGCCACGGCTCCATTGGAAAACTATTTGCAGCTGCAAGCAAACACAACACACACCCACATACCTAACTCCAGCACAGAGATAAACTTTATAAAATCAGCAGATAAGCGATCTTACAGTTCACACGTGTCAGACAAAAATCCGTTGAGGCATTTTACTTACATTTAACACTTCTTGCCTGGGCTGTGGAGGTTCTATGCAAGTCAGTAGCCTGAGCAACAAGTCCATTATAGCAGAGGTCCCTATGTGCTTAATAATGAGGTCTACAAAATCATGTTTCCTCTTTAAAAATTCCACAATCTAGAAATTAAAAAGATATTAGCTTATACTCGCTTATCTGTATTTTACATGGTAAATTATATCAACCAGTTTTAGTTTCTCTCTCCTACCAAATGGAGAAAATAAATGAGAACTACTTAAACACTTCTACCATTTAAAGTTTGCAGTACAAGACAAGATAAAATAATATATATGTATAGAGCAGAGTAGCAAAAGTGGCACAGAACAGATCCATATTACATGCAGTGTGTCCAGGGCTACCTCTCAAGGCCAACTTTTGCTGACCATAAGCTACTCCTAATACAGTATACAGTCAGCGTTCCTTTTTAGTATGAATTACTCTTGTCCCTGCTTAGTGAACAAAGCTCAACACAGCAAAACCTTAACATAATACAAATAGAGAGCTTGCTAAATTAAAGGTACAGAACAGAGTCACAAACTTAATTTGCTCAGGTCATAGGAGGGAGCTCTTTGCGGTACTGGGCCCTGAGTGCAATGGTGGACATGCCTGAGGGACAGGATGCCATCCAGAGGGACGTGAACAGGCTTGAGGGGTGGGCCCAGGTGAACCTCATAAGATTCAACAAGGCCAAATGCAAGGTCCTGCACATGGGTTGGGGCAATCCCAGTATCAATATATGTTGGGGGGGTGAAGGGATTGAGAGCAGCCCTGCCAAGAAGGACTTGGGGGTGCTGGTGGATGAGAAGCTGGACATGAGCCAGCAATGTGCGCTGGCAGCCCAGAAGGCCAACCAGATCCTGGGCTGCATCCCCAGCAGTGTGGGCAGCAGGTCGAGGGGGGGATTCTGCTACTCTGCTCCGCTCTGGTGAGGCCCCCTGCAGTGCTGCCTCCTGCTCTGGGGCCTCAGCACAGGAGACACAGAGCTGCTGGAGCGGGTCCAGAGGAGGCTCACACACTGATGGCTCAAATAGCTCAGGCCAATCTGAATTTTTTCTCTTCCCACACCTCTTGAGTTGATCGACTGCATGACAGGGTCTGGGGGAGCTAAGTGTCTCCCACTGTAAGAGAAGATCAGGTTCGTGACCCTCTGAGGAACCTGAACATACACAAGTCTATGGGACCTGATGAGATGCATCCCAGAGTCCTGAGGGAACTCGCTGATGCAGCTGCCAAGCTGCTCTCCATGATATCTGAAAAGTCATGGCAGTCAGGTGAAGTCCCACAAAGACTGGAAAACGAGAAACATTGCCCCCATTTTTATAAAGGGTAGGAAGGAGAACCCTGGGAACTACTGACCTATCAGCCTCACTTCCGTGCTTGGGAAGATCATGGACCAGATCCTCCTAGAAACTATGCTAATGCACATGGAGGACGAAGAAGTGATTGGAGACAGCCAGCATGGCTTCACCAAGGGCAAGTCCTGCCTCACGAACTTAGTGGCCTTCTTTGATGAAGCAACTAAACCAGTGGACAAGAGCTACTGATGTCACCTATCTGGACTTCTGTAAGGCCTTTGACATGGTCCCCCACAACATCCTTCTCTCTAAATTGGAGAGATACGGATTTGATGGGTGGACTGTTCAGTGGGTGAGGAATTGGTTGGATGGTCATGTCCAGAGGGCAGTGGTCAATGGCTCAATGTCCAGATGGAGATCAGCAACAAGTGGTGCCCCTCAGGGGTCCATATTAGGACCAGCACTCTTTAACATCTTATGACACACAGTGGGATCAAGCTGGATGTGGCTCTGGGCAACCTGATCTAGTTGCAGATGGCCCTACTCATTGCAGACTAGACGGGCTTTAGAGGTCCCTTCCAGCCCAGATTATTCTATGATTCTATGAATCAGATACATCTTACTCATTTTTGAATTCTGTGCATACCGTAAAAAAAAGTTGGTGTCTCCAGCTAGTATGGAAGCTGACTGCTCTCTTTTGACTCTATTGCTATCCCTTAAATGTGTAGCCTTAAACTTGCATTGCTGAGTACTACAACTTTATTAGAGCACTTGTTAAATTGAAGACTTGTACATATTTACCTGTTCTGGTTTTCTGCTTATAAGAATACTTAGCACCTTGCTGAAGAAACTGGCCAGTAAAGGGTTTAGAGGAGACTCATTTAAGAGGAAGCTGTAGAGTTTCATAAGTAAGGATTCTTCTTCTCCCAGCCTATCATTGATCTGTGAGACATCTGATGTGAGCAGCTCACATGATATGTTTGGATACCTGGGGAAAAGAAAAAATAATTATCCATCACTCATACTTCAAAGTCATCATACTTTCAACTCTGAATTCAGAACCTGGTAAGGCTTCTAAGTTTTCAAGCAGAGTTGGACTGCACCAATTAAAGCAGCAAACTACTGCAAGGTAACCTAACTGCACATTGAGCCTACAAGCTCTGTTCTCATCATTTAAGAAATGGACTACTCTGTTCTTCAGTAGCAATAGGACAACACTAGGGAAGTGGTGAAAAGAAAGGGCAAGCTTTTAGTTTAAGATCTATTGTTAAATCCATCTACTCTATTGTTAAATCAAACCTGTTCAAGTACTGATCTCATTTCAGAAGTCACTTCTTGGTAACTAGCTTTTTTCCCTTCAAAATAAAAGTTAAGCAGACTGATCGTACTGGACTTCTACTGGGGAGGGAGCAGTGTGTTTGCCCCTTTGTAAAATATAGGGAGAGAGAGAGCGCGCACAATTATGTAGAAAATCAGTAACTAGTCAAACTCTGACAAAGCTGGCAAAATAGCTAGTACTGCTTCATGACACAGAGTCAGAAATACAGTTCAGAACACCGAGTAATTAAACTGAGATTCCATTAAGACCAGTAATTTCGTGCATTTGACAATACTATCACCCACTCACACTAAAGGTAATTTTGACACCATCAGCAGCTTAAGGGTTTTTAATGAAAGATGCTTCAATTTCAAACTCTGAGAAACACTTACAGGAGACTTGGTTTACCAGAAATGCTGAAGTGCTGAAACTAAGAGCATATCTTATTTACTTTTTTTTTTTTTTTTACACATTGCTTTAAGAAAAAAGCAGCTTTCTGCATAGACAACTCTAAAACAGGCCAAAAATGGTAGACATGCTTTTATACGAATTGCTAGGTTGACATTTGAGTTTGAACGTTCTCAGCAAACTGAACGAAGTCATGGCCATACACAATTCTTACATTTCTACCTCTGCAAAGGAAGACACCAGCAATTAGGCATTAAGTGCATTCTTTCAAGGCATGCTACAGACCTTCTAATAAGCATCTTCAAAACATCTTACCGATCACTGATAAAACAAAGCTAAGCACTTAACTATACTACCCAAATAGGGTCTTTCATTCAACTATTTTCTTAATAATCACAACTACAAGATTTTTCATGCGAGTTCTGATTATTTTTTTTTTGGGGGGGGGGGGTAAGGCTCTTTTGGACAGCAATTGGTTTTGGAAACATTTGTGGAAAACATGCAGATATTAGAATGATTCATTTAGGAGTTCTAAAAAGCACCTTGAAAACAAACTTACTCTAAATATATCAGTATTGTACTACACACCAGCATACAGGGATTCAAAACACACTATCACACTAACTGGAGCAAGTTACCCCTCCTTCCACCTTCCCAAGTTTCCCCCACCCCTAAAAGTTTTCCTACTTATATCGAATTTTTTCATCCATGTCTTGAGGTGGCTCTTCGATAATAAATGAAACTAAGTCTTCCAAACATTCTGACTTCAGCAGAAACTCTATAAGTTTGCGATTCTGAGCCTTGCACTCTTGCAGAACATCCTCTTCATCCATCAATTCCTTCAGTGTCACATCTTCTCTCTCTAGAAGTGTATCTATGTGGGATGACGAATGCAGATCAAATTTCCAAAACATGCTGGTCTGGGTAAGAAGAATATACACAAAGCATTAAGTTCACAAATCTAGTTAAGCAGTATTTGCAGTAACACTTCATAGGAGTGTTTCATAGCTTCTAACCCCAAAAGTACCTGCATGCATCAAAACTTCCTAGAACTCAAATGAGACACAGCAGTAGATGCTGACGATCAAAAGCTACAAAATCAGGCTTGATTAAAGATAACTGAGTACTGCATAGTAATTTTTGTACCTTTAGCAATAGCCAATATTCTAATATCCAAAAATAAAGTTAGGCAGCTCCAGGGTTTTACTTATATGAAGGGAACATACTAATCCACATTAAAGAAAAAAAGGATAACTTTAGTTTTCAATTTATTGAATTTGTTCTTCCCAACCTTTGTTCTTAATTTATGCACCGAATCTCAGCTTAGGAACAACTTGCTCAGCAATTAATAGAGCCAGGAGAACATAACATGGGCACTGCATAAATGCACTAGAGTACCACCCCTACCGTTGAAGAAAACACCTGTAAAGGTGGAGGAATTATAATAATTTTAACTTGCAGGCAGCACACATCAAAGTGCTGGAGCTAATTTCAAGACAGGACCTGCCCTCTCACTGTACCTCCCTCCACAAACTGGACAGGGGAGGAAGAACACGGCAAGGGACAACAAAGTATCTTATGCAAACATGTGAAAGAGCAATGGTCCCAACCACTGAAACATTGTAAAAGCCTGCAACAGAAACACGTAAGGGTAAGCAACTTAGCCTTTATGCAGTGCTTGGGCACCTCCATGTTAATTCTGTTGCTCTAAGGTATCTTACAAGCAGTTGCTACTGAGACAACTGTGCTATCAGAAAATATTTCAGTCTATAATAGATCCAATAAACTCCCGCTTTCACCTCTCATTAAGCTCAATACAAGCATACGCTCCATCCCCCCTCTCCAAAACAGGGCTTTTACGTGACATTCAACCTCTGACACAGTATCAGCTTATGTCTTACATGAATGCAGGATTTAAGTGGATTGAGAGAGAGACTACAAACACTGCAGAACAGTATGAGAAATTTTAATTTCCTTACAATCGGAAGCAGCATGGTTTTGAGCAGTCCTCATTTAACCAAGAAAACAAACATTCCTTTTCCTCCTTTAGTAACTGCCTTCCAAGTGTGAAGGATTAATTCAAAGCATTAATTACTGCAGTGAATTAGTGACATCAGCTGCAAGGACATGTACTTACTGCAGACAATGTAGGTGAATAGTACTATTCTAGTGAGAACACTTCTGTAAGCTGCAGGTTGCATGCAGAAGCAAGCTTAAAGACATTCAAACTGTGCTTTGTCATACATTCTTATAAAAACCTACAAAAACTAAACCAGAAATATCTAATTCTTATGCAAAATAAGAGGTAGACAGCTTTAAGCCTTTATTTCCAAGTTAAAATGGTTTCAGCATGCACACTACAGCTACTTAGAACAGTGAAGTGCCAAATTTACTACCTGAGCCGTTTAGAAAACAGTTACAAGTCCAAGGATCCCGCAAAAGCCTTACGACTCTCTTCATTAGCAAGACTTCCAGTATTTGGCCTAAATATGGCAATTATGTAAAAACTGGTATACACACTATGGAGAAGTTTTAATTGCTTTTAGAGTTTTCATTGTTGCTTTAACCATTACACACTAATCACTTAATACCACCTTACTTTGCTTAGCTTTTTGTCAGAAGTTACAAGCATACACAACTGCCCCTAGACTACACTGCTTTCTGTTTAAAAATGTGGGAGTCAAACAAAACCAATCAGGAAAAGGTACAGGTAATTTCAATTGCAGTATCGGTATTTATAATCTTCTGAGATACTGTGCAAGGATTAAGTGGTTAAAAAACAAAAAAATCTTTTCTACGAAAAGTATTAGTACAAGCAGGATAAAAACACCTGATCTCTCAAATTAGCTTAAATCAGATTGTACAAAGTTGTTATTAAAAACACTAGTTTGTGGGTGGTTCAGGCTACACATAGGCCTACTGTAAGCAAGTGAAACTAGTGCATTATTAGAGTCACAGGATACACTTTATTTGGGGTAATTTTTTTTTAGCCCCTAGAAAGTAGATCAAATCCCTCCCCTTACCCCAATTAGTGAAAGTAACATCTTTGCAAGTAACCATTATCAATGCTAATTCCAGATGTAAATCCCTCTGCAGTGATTAAAGCTCATTTCAATAGATTCAATGTATTTCTCAGTTACTCATTTCAAGAGAAATTCAACAACGGAAAATAGCAATAATAACAACAACAAAAAAGAGGCATACTACTGCAAACATGTTACTGCGTTATTTCACAAACTGTCTCCCAGGCAAGCTCTTTTAGGGGGTGCTCCCTCAACATGTCAGGTGCCGGCCAGAGATTATTCCATCACTTTTCAACAGGAACCCAGGTCCTTTGAAATAAGGAAAAATAAACAACATAAAATGTGCCAGAGGGGAAGTCCAGGAACCCTGAAGAGAAGAGAATTTTCTTAGGTGTTATCACTGGCTATAATCTAGAATCAGCCTATCATAGTTCTGAATGGAAGTTTTAAAACCAAAAAGTTGTTATTCTTCCCACAGCCTACCATTCTACCTCCCCCCCCCCAAAACATACCAATGCTGAACTTCTGAATTATCTTCACGCTTGTTCAAATTTCAGTCCCATTAAGAGTCAGAATTAGGCCTTAAGCGTCCACAAATCAGAATTGCTCATCCCAAAATTTCACTATCTGAAAATTTACAGTAAATTCCACAGGACAATTGGGTTTTGTTAATCCCAACGTTCAATTCCATTGCCAATATGAGCAGAAAAATCACAACATGTGGATTCAACACAAGATGCAAAAGACTGCCAAATACTAGACATGCTCAAGATTAGATACTTCAAAAAAACAAAATAATCCAAGATAATACTAAAAACTCTCAGACATGGAAATAAAAATTGTGTTAAAGATGGTAAAGCTGCTGCAGATATCTGTCTTTCATAACTTCAGTTAGCTTCCCAGAATCTCTGAAACTTCCCAGAACGCAAAACCAACAGACTTCCAATTCATGTAAACAGTACTTCTGAAAGTTTACATCAACTTGCTGATGTACAAGTTATGACAATTCAAGGTCTTAAGGGAACACCTAGCGTTCAGAAAAATATTGCTTTGGTTTTTTTTAGTTAACATTGTTAACATATTCCTCTCTGAATGAATGCTGAAATAGCATTCCATGTAGTAAACACCTGACAAATCTGAAAGTAAAACAAGATCTGAGATACAGGTAACTGAAAGTCTCACTTAAATTGTTTGCTAAAGGGAAGAAATAAAGCTTAGAAGTGATCCTTTCAGAGAAATACTGAAGTCTTCTGCCTGCTACAGCTGAAGAAAACCACACTGTGTATTTTGTTTAACAGTAACTAGTCCGCAGTTCCTTCTAGAGGCCAACTACTTAACTGGCATCTCTATCAAAAAAAGTTGGTAACAATTGTATCGCTAAGTTTCTCAGTAGCTTCCAGTAGACAGAGCTGTCAAATACCCTTCCTGAATACAGACAGTCCTGTTTTCCAGTTACAGGACAAAGACGTGCATGCCACTCAGACAAGCACATAGTTTAATTTTGGACAATATCTCCTATATGGAACCTTTTACAAAACAGACTTTAAAGCATCCAGAAGTTTCTTCAATAAATAAGAAAACTATTAGAGTAAGCTACTCATTTAAGTATCATACTTAGGTAAAACAAACATGAGAAACATATTTTGCAAGGAGTTACTTCCAACTTGGTACCTCATACTTCTACCTAACAGTTGAGTATTGGTAGCTACAATTAGACACAGGGATCTAGACTACTGACAAAAACAAAGAAAAAACCCAAACAAATAAAACCCCAAACAACACACACAAAAAACCCACAAAAAAAACCAACACAAAATTAAAAGGACCTCAGCTAGCCAGCTGAAGGTTGTTTTATCTGACAACTGTATGTTAAAAGCACATACACAGAACTTCCAGTAGGAACTTCACAGATTTTACAGCACTACCCAGTTTCATTTGTCAAGCAAGAGAAACTTTTTTTTTTGTTTTTTTTTTTTTAAAAAAAAAAAAGTGTATGTGCCAAGCTGAAGACACTGTAATATATGAAAGTCTGAGAAATGCTACATAGAGAGTTATTACAAGGACTGTATTAAAAACTAAACTCAGAATGTAACTGACAATTTTCTTTATTTACCATCATGTTTTCTTACTTTACAGTTCAAGTGCATAAATAAAAAGAATCAGTGTCTGTCGTACTAAACTTTTCCATGATTGAAACACATACTAAATTATGTAACCTACTTCAGCAAAGTAGGTTTTTACAACTGTGTAGCAACTAGCAAAAGACAACTTACTTGTTAAATGCAGAGATAGGAACCCCCAAAGGAGTTCTTGATGCCACTACAGACTTTCAAGAATGTCTTAGACTTCTTAGTGATAAAAGCATTTCCAATGCAAACAATCCATTGCCTTCTAAAAACCAAACAGGTAGGTTTGGGGAAAGACAGTCATGATGAAGATAAATTCTTACGCTTTTATCATCAAAAGATAGTTTACCAACATTTTTAAGACCTTTAAATTCATTAAATGATTTCTTTAAAATGCTAAGCCTGCCCTTCTGCCAGCCTCACATAACCTCAACCAGTTAGTCCCTAGGTATATTTAATTAGTTTCCAGTTTTGTTTTCCTTTCTCCAAACAATGGACAGTAATTAGACAACATACTAGCATTTATAAGTGCTTATTTTGACACTGGAAATGGACCATCTGTTCAAAACAAAGACAAGCACATGTGCAGGCCTAAAAAAATTTCAGAGCTAAACAGCACTACCAGTCAGTCAACCAAACTGACAGAGAAGACACTCTAGTGGCTGCTTCTTCAACTGCTTATTTCACTCAGCCAGAGCATCACTCATTGTAAACCTGCCTTCTACAACTGCCTGTCCTTTGTAGGCTGGAGCACAATTCTTCAAAGCATCAAGTATCCCAAGACCTAGTAAATGGGAAAATTAATCACTTATGAATTTAGTCTGGAATCAAGAGCAATTTGAACAAAGTAATACAAAAAAAAAAACCCCACAACACCTGCATTCTAGCTTGAAGAGCTGGACCCAAACAGTTCTTTTCTGTCAAGTAATGGTAATTTATCTAGCAACATACAGTTATACCGTATCTGAATTCCCCACTTGATGAATGCAAGAAAGAATCTCTCATATACAGCAACACACATCACTGCTTCTGCATTAAGAGTTCAGGGGAAAAACAAGAAATTCTTTACCCCATTAAAATAGGATGGTTTTTAACTAGTGTAAGAACTCTGCTCTTAACTAATCCTTAGTTTTATTTCTAAACACTTCAAGCAATACAAGACCGTATTTACCCAATAACCTATTTGAAAATAAACTTACTTTCAGTTAAAGCAGCGAAGTTCATTGTGTTATTAGCTAGAAAGAGCTGTTCCTGTTCCAAGTCCCTAGATCTAACTACATTACATTCCATCCAGCAATCACAAAAAAAATAAAAGCAGTAATCCAGGAGAGCTTTCATGATACAGTTTCTACATTTCTTAAACAAAATGTAGTATCAATTTGACAGAATAAAAATCTTGAACACAAAGTAAAATGCAGCAGTCTCTTCAGTGTCAGAGCAGTCTGTTCAGGCCATGAACGTGAGCCCTAGTGGAAATCCATTTTTGAGAACCATTACTTATACTAACTATTAGACTGTTACGATTATAAACTGGTGAAGTTTCAAAGAAACTTTGTGGGGGAGGGAGCCAATAGATGGTTTGAAATTAAAAGGAATGAAATAGAACACAAAACACAAACATCTTTACCTCAAAACAATTCAATACATATTGCACCCGTATTTCAAATACTGTGCACAGTCCTAGTCATCCCATTTCTAAAAGGGCACAGCAAACTAGAAGAGATACTGAACGGGAAACAAAACTGAGCAGCAGTTCTTTTATGGAGCGCTGGGAGACCTTGGTGGGCTGGGGGTGCCGCCCTTTCCTGTCTGTGGGATGTCTGGATGCTTCGCCCCTCCCCAGACACTGCTGGGCACAGGGAGCTGCATGACTTGCAGGGAGCCAGGTCAGTGGCAGGTCACCCAGCACCCTCGACCCTCCTACAGCACCACTGCCACTGTGTAGTCCAGGGGACCCCAGGCACAGACTGAGGACAGGGCTGGAGCCCAGGCATGAGGGGAGATGGAAGGCAGTCCCTGTGCCCAAGGGGCAGCAGAATGGCACAGAGCAGCGATCTCCAGGAAAGGGGTCCTCAGCCCCTCCCAACACTCCTCTTTCTCACACAAGAGCATCTTTCAGGCCACAGCCCCCCCCAGCTACCAGAACAGCCGTATTTGGCCACATGCATTGCCATGACAGATGCCTCCTGATGTCACAAGCCACCTCACTGCCTTTTGTTCCAGGCCCTATAAATACAGGGACCCCAGCAGTTGGCCTACGATCCCCTGAGCTTCACCACACTCGGATTCCAAGGATGACTGGAAGAAATTATCATCCCACAGCAGCAAGACAAGTGGCTGCCCAATTTTGCATGGGAAGGCGGCTGCAAAAGACACAGAAGAAGCTGCAGCATCAGAAGCAAGGCATCACGAGCCACATGGTAACAACTGCCAACACTGATGTGTCTGATGGTGGGGAGCCCATGGATCGACAAGAAACGATTGAAGTGGATTCACCTCCAGCATGGCTCTTCTAGCACCACTATACTGTGTCAGGGCTCCCCTCCATGACACCATCACCACGGCAGCATCCAGCCAGCACCCTACTACCATCAGCCCAGCCTCCACACCTGGCATTAGCTGGGAGGCCCAGCTACACACACAGCCTCCACACCTGGCTGTCCTCCAGGGTCATCCATTCTATGTCCCAGCATTAATAATTATTTTGTTGACTGCCACAGGTGATGTGAGTCCTTCTCTTTCCCATCCCCCATACCTCCTGAAAGGGTACCATCTCCTCTACCTTTAGCCCCAAGAAAAGGGGATGAGACAATTTGGCTTCCACTGGGCTGCTGCAATGGGGCAACAGGAAGAGTCTCAGAGGGCCACTGAGTTACTTGGGGCCTGGAAGTGGGGCTTCTTCAGCCTGAGGATGAGAAAGCTGCCCAACAGATGGCTGAAGATGAAGCCAGATCGTCCACAGCAGCACACAAAGAATAGCAACAGATCAAGCAAAAAAGTTATCCATTAGAGAAGCAGTAGACTTGCAGTTCTGCCAGGAAGAAGTGCTGGCCAGCAGCATTAAGGTCCTTACTAGCTGTTTCATTAGGATATGTTTTCAAGGTTGGACAAGCAAGAATTAAAAAAAAAAAAAAAAAACAAAAAAAAAAAAAAAAAAAAAACCCCACACAAGAAAACACTAGCAGTAAAAATGCTTTCCCCCTCTCTTTTTTGGTACTTTGGTGTCTGCATCTGGACTCCTCTGTCCCCTCCTGGTGCCCCTAGTCCAGGAAAGATGCTGATGTGTGGGGTGTGGGCCCAGCCCATGGCCTTCGAGATGGTGAGGGGCCAAGGCACATGGCACACAAGGGGAGGCTGAGGAAACTGCCTCTGGTCATGAGGATGATGATACACTGAAGCAGGAGAGCTGCTACCCAGAGCTTTGAATGCCCCATCCCTGGAAGTGTACAAGGTCAGGCTGGCCAGGCTTGGAACAACCTGATCTAATGAAAGATATCAGCCTCACCTCTGTGCCTGGAAAGACCACGGAACAGATCTTTCTAGAAACTGCATCAAGGCATATGGAGGGAGGTGATTTGAGACAGGCAGCATTCAGAGCAGCCCTGACAAGAAGGACTTGAAGGTGCTGGTGGATGAGAAGCTGGACATGAGCCAGAAGTGTGCACTGGCAACCCAGAACCATATCCTGGGCTGCATGAAAAGCAGTGTGGGCAGCAGGTCGAGGGAGGGGATTCTGCCCCTCTGCCCCGCTCTGGTGAGACCCCCCTGCAGTGCTGCCTCCTGCTCTGGGGCCTCAGCACAGGAGAGACACGGAGCTGCTGGAGCGGGGCCAGGGGAGGCCACAAAGATGATCAAAGGGCTGGAGCCCCTCTGCTGTGAGGACAGGCTGGGAGAGTGGGGGCTGTTCAGCCTGGAGCAGAGAAAGTTCTGGGGAGACCTTAGTGTGGCCTTTCAATACTTAAAGGGGGCCTATAAGAGATGGGGACAGATTTTTTAGTCAGGTTTGTAGTAACAGGACAAGGGGTAATGGTTTTAAACTTGAAAAAGAATAGATTCAGAGTAGATATAAGGAAGAAATTTTTTTACTATGAGAAAGGTGAAACACTGGAACAGGTTGCCCAGAGGTGGTAAATGCCCCATCCCTGGAAACATTCAAGATCAGGTTGGACAAGACTAAGCAACTTGATTTAGCTGAAGATGTCCCTGATCATTGCAGAGGGGTTGGACTAGGTGACCTTTAAAGGTTCCTTCCAACCCAAACCATTCTGTGGTTCTATAATCACCTCTAGTAAGACCTTACCATCAATAAGTTGTAAGATTTGAGAACTGTGAGGGAGCATTCCTTGTACATAAGCTAGCGACATTTCACTGCTCTGAGTTACTAAGGGTAGTTTCCCTTACATAACAAAAACCAAAACACTGCACCTTCTTCCAAATACCCTCAAGAATTCCCAGGTAACACCAAATGATGTTTCAGAATATAGAAGAAACACTTCAGCATGTTCACTGACTATTGTACAATTTAAGCTTGTACTACAGATACAACTCCTTCCTGCCATTATACTCATTTATAGCACATATTGTGTGCTTGAGAGTGACTTCGCAATGACATCTGTGAGCTCGTCCCTCAGCACTCGTGGCTCATGGATTTGTTGATGTCCAGTTTACTTAACCGGTCTCTAACCTCGACCAAAGAAAGTTCTTCCCTTCTCCAGACCTTCTCTCTCACCTCCAGGGTCTGGGATTCCTGAGGTCCAGCCTCAGCAGTAAAGACTGAAGCAAAGAAGGCATTCAGCAACTCCGCCTTCTCTGTATCCTTCGTCAGCAGGGCACCCACCTCATTCAGCAGAGGGCCCACGTTTTCCCTAGTCTTCCGTTTGCTACCAATGTATTTGATGAAGCCCTTACAGTCCTTGACATCCCTTGCCAGATTAAATTCCAGATGGACCTTAGCTTTCCTCGTCATCCCTGCATACCCTGACAGCGTTCCTGTATTCCTCCCAAGTGGCCTGTCCCTTTTTTCTCATTCCATAGACTTCCTTCTTCCATTTGCGTTTTGCCAGTAGTTTCTTGCTCATCCATGCACGTCTCCAGCCTCCTTTACTTGATTTTTTACTCACGAGGATGCACCGCTCTTGAGCTTGGAGTGGGACTTTCACTCCCCTATCGGACAAAGGAAGAAGGAGCCTGCTATGGTTGCAGAACGGTTAAGAATTGAGATAGAAGTTAAATTAATTTCACACTTACTTACCACACTAGCCTCCTTTATCTACGCACACCAACCGCACTTCTACCTAGATCAGAACCTTAAATATATACATTTTTAAATAATATCTAGCTAATATATACCCATCAGGTGTATATACACACACCTCCCCCTATTACAGCTGAATGCCCCACTAATTAATTGCTTTGACACGCTGAAGTCACATGAAGAAAGAAGTCCAAACTAGTTAATGTTTACTCAAAGACATCAATCCCTTAAAATTCAAGCGGTCACAACCATCCAGCAGAAGTACAAAAACCAGACAAAATCTACAGTTTGCAATGAAGTTACAAGAGCAATTTTATACCAAGCAACAAGCGTATCCTTTTCAATTCCTACACTCTATCTCAATCCACGGGTTCATAAGTGTTAATAAATATAGGTCTTAATTTCCTGCAGTAAGTATGAATTAGACACTGATCACACCCACCCAAGTAGAACAGGTGAATGATTTTCTAGTAACTCCACTTCAACAGCCAAATATTTACACATTTAAAATATTCATTGGTCACAGAATCCAGTCAGATTCTTCATATTTTGAATTCTTCAAATTATCTTCAAAATGGAAATGAAGGTATCTATGTACTGAGAAAAGCAGGTGATTCCATAATATTATAAAAAGTTAAACAATGCATAGCAACCCAGAAGACAATTTTACACTGAAGCATGCAGTTTAGTACCAAAAATTCAATTGCAGAAAAGAGTATAACCATACTTCAATATAATAACCTATAGTGCCAAACATCATTCATACATAATATATGTCAGTTCATGAACACATTTGCTTTGAAACTCTTCCAAAGAATTGGATGCTGGGCAGCAGATACACGTCCTGGCACAAAACCAAACCACTTTAAAACATGTTCCCTGTGAAACAAATAGAATAACCACAGCAGTGTGTCTAGATGACCCTTGATTCTCATCATAAGATCGAAGCAGGGCAGAGAAAGAAGCAACAGCAGAATGTGTTAAAAGACAAAGTTAGAAACAGCCAGCTAGAAACTAGTCAGGAAAAAGCTGCAAGGAAAGGGAAGGAATGGCCACAAAGTCTGAACTGCAGAAGGAAAAGCAGCTTAGAAAGCGGTAAATGTGAACCTACAGAAATCAGGTAAATAAGCCTTTAGTGGACATCAGGGACATGAAAAACTTAAACCATTCAGGATCCAGTTAAATTTTAAGATAAGGCTTTATAGATGCAGAAGCTAAATCTACTGCTGTAGGTGAAGTTTAATAGTTTCTTACCTGTTAAACACAAAGGTTTTTTAAAAGTTAAAAAAAACAGAACAATTTGTATTCTCTGAGGCTTGTTACCCATTACAGGGTATCCTGGCAACAGCAAAAAAAACCCAAAAAAACCCCAACCAAAAAAAAAACAACGAACCAAAAAAAACACCATAGAAAACCACCTTTCAATCTACGGTATTAGCAGATTATCAAAACTGAATTAGGACTGAATTAGATGAAGCAGATTTCTTCCTACTACGACAAAAGAAATTTTATAATTTAATACTGTTAACAGATTCTATTTAATAGCTCAACAACTGCATGAACACTAAGTATTGCTTTGCAGGGAGTAAGACATATGAACGGAAGAAGGAAACTTGCTAGGTAGAAAAGTGTCAGTTCAGTACAGCATACTCAGAATATATTCAGAAGCAGCTTGTCATCTGAAAGATTTATTTATTTTTAAAACAATTTTAATTAACACACTCCTTTTTACTTTTGGGAGACAAACTTAATTGCACCATTGAAATAAAACTGCCTTAATCTGCAGTTCTCTGTGGAATCTAACATGAATCCACACTTTTTCTTTTTTTATAAACTATTAGCAATTTTATATGAAGTAACATCTTCAGATCTAGAAGATGTGAAATACCTATTACTAGAGATTTTTGCATCCATCTTTTCAATCCTCTTAACTATTCTGTTATATTAAAGTCTGATTTATCCATGAACCTGCACAGAAATAAACATACAAACATTAAGAATGCTAATTATTTTGGTGTAAGTCTGTATAAACAATTCAGACAGTTTCAATTTGAAATCAGTCTAACTTAGAAAAAAATACAGTCCACATACAGACTTACAAAGTAACCCTTTTAGGACAGCATTTGGTCACCTAAAATTCATCATTAAGACAACCTCTGCTTTTGATAGTTTAATTCTTTGAATATAAAGCAAAGTAACATTAAAGAGCTTAATGAGATATCCATAACTGGCTTCAGAGTAACACTTACCTGCCTGCCCTTTGGTCAACACCAAACAGGCAAGAAAAAGCATCCTATCAATTGATGCTTCTTTCTGATTTAGCCAATTTCTGGCAGTTGTAAGATGGATTTCTAATACAAAAATTATCTACCAGTTACAGAGGGCTTTCTGATTCTGCTTTTTAAAGTAAGTTTCAAGCAAGACAAGACTTTTGGTTCTTTTCATAGAATCACAGAACAGTTTGGGTTGAAGGGACCTTAAAGACCATCTAGTTCCAACCTCCCTGCTATGCGCTGGGATGTCTTCCACTAGAAGGTGGAGCACTAGGTCGCTCAAAAACCCGTCCAACTTGGCCTTGAACATTTCCAGGGATGGGGCATCCACAACTTCTCTGGGCAAGCTGTTCCAGTGCCTCACCACTCTCACAGTGAAGAATTTCTTCCTTATATCTCATCTCAATCTACCCTTTTTCAGTTTAAACCCTTTGTCCTATCAATCACTACACACCCTTGTCAAAAGTCCCTCTCCAGCTTTCTTGCAGGCTCCATTCAGGTACTGGGAGGCTGCTAGAAGGTCTCCCTGCAGCCTTCTCTTCTCCAGGCTGAACAATCCCAACTCTCTCAGCCTGTCCTCACAAGAATGGTGCTCCAGCCCTCAGATCATCTACATGGCCCTCCCTCTGGACTCACTCCAACAAAAATGGAACATGGGTAATATTGTTCATGGAATAAAAAGTACTACCAACCAAGAAGGATAGCAAAAAGTAGCATGTTCATTAATTCATGTCAGTGACTACCTTGTATTCAGGTGAAAAGCTCTGCTATCAGAGTCTGTCACAAATATATCTTCAGCTTAAACAAAAAACAAACTAAAAAAACCAATCCATGCACCTCGAAAGCATTTCAAGTATTCTGCCAAAAAGAATGATTTAACTTTACACCTTCCATGTTAAAGGTTAGATGTGTCTTTAAAGTTGTTTCTTGATCTTTGCAGATGATTTAATAGATAACCTCTGTTAACCTACAGATATATACTATAAATAAACTCCTCTTGAACTAAAAGAAACATTTGCATTCTAGCTAAACAATCACCCAATAAAAGTGTTTTTTCTTAGATTTGTAGGGCTAGTAAGTTTTGTGGCTTGAAATACCATGTTGTTTGTTATCTCCAGGTTCTGGAACCAAAAGCCACCACATTTGCATTTTATTCACAACAGCACAAAGACTCCAAGCATTAACATATACAAACACTAAACAAAACTTTTTCTAAAGCTATTTTAGTAATCAAATTTAGTAAATACCCATGAACTGAAGGTCAATATAATATGTTGACCATACCACTTCCAAAGGTCACTGGTGTTTTTCATCCACAGACCTTCAGGTCTACGTGTCAAGCAGATTTGCCAATCCCTTGTGACTCGAGTGACCGTTTCATACAACACTGTGCTTAAATAAAAAATAGTATTTTTTTTTTTTCCTTTTTCCACTGGTTTATTGGCCCAGAATGATTCCCCAGTGAAGTTACTGTCTAGCAATACAAAGCTGTTTAATATTAATGCTCAAGGCAGAGCACTGTGAAATCATCATTTAAGACTCATCATTGTTCCTCACCACACCTCTCTAAACATCGGGTGGGGAAAAGAAAAATATTATGTCCTCCTTAGAACACTCTTGTCTTAGGGCTTCCTACAGAAGTTAATCAGGAACATCTCTTCCCAAAACCTTTTATTTAAGCAATGCCTTGAACACACGGTCTTCAAAGAAAAGAAACTTGGCCTTAAAACGTTGTCTACCACAATGAATTTGGTAGGGTGGAGACAGCTGAAGGACAGAGAAATCAGTACATCTGATCTAGTTCAGAATTCTAATTTGTGAACTAGTGAAGGTTATAAAAAAGTCTGCATGACAACCAAGGCAACTTTTAAACACTGTAAGAAGCGGCCCACTTATGCCAAGACTTAAACTTCGAACGCTTTGGCTATCAGTTCCAAACATCTTGCTTAGAGGGCGCATTTGCATGCTGAAATGTCATCATCCACACTCAAAATGAGGACCAGGATTTAAATTCCATCCAGTCTCTGTCAGGAGCACTACACTCTAAGTTGGCTACGCAAAGAAGCTCTGCACTACCTCTTGCTGTGCAGCCTCCCTCTGTTGGCTCCCTGACACTGGCCAAACTTATGCCAAGTCATTTCCGAATGAAAAACGTACCTTAAGAAGCGTCAAATGCAGTTGGTGGAGGAAGAAGGGAAGGAGCTTTTCTGCCAAGCCCACATGCTGAAACAAGTGAAGTTATCAGTCAATCACTATGGCCGGCATGGCCAAGGAAGAGGGAATACACCATTGGGGACATGGCAACCAGAATTCCTCTCTTCCATCTTTGCCCCAAATTTTATCACCTTAGGCCTACTGCAAGATTAGAGAGTAAAAGTTCTCCTGAATCAGATTATAAGTAAGAGCAAGACATGTAAGGCTGAACTTAGACAATTCAACAGGAGTTTTACTATTCTCTCAACCACCTGGCAATCTGCAAGTGTGAGTCCTGAATTCCTGTACTACTACTCTGGAAATGTAAAAATCGGTAATACTGACCAACTGCTCCAGCAGTATACTTTTCCTTTTTTGTTTGAACACTTAAGGAAAAAAATATTGTAACTTAAGGAGACAGTCAAGGTTAGATGTATGATTTTTAGCAGAGGTTTCTTTTTCTTAAGCATTTATTCTACACTATTCCAGTTAGTATGCTCAAGAAGCATGTGGGTTTGGATTTTTCAAGTCCAAGTCACTACCATCGGATCACAGAGACAGAGTTACCATGGCTGCACTGGTTCTGTGCACGACTTGAGCCACAGCGTTAATTTTCAGCATTTCACTCTATCTGCCCCACTCTACCCTAACCAGCTGGAACACTGCTGAAGAGCAGGCTAGAGATGAGAAGACTACTGTTTGAACATTGCTGTGGTTTAACCCCAGACAGCAACTAAGTACCATGCAGCCACTCATTCACCTCTCCCTGGCTCCCATAGTGGAATGAGGAAAAGAATGGAAAAAAGGTTAAAATCATGGGTTGAGATAAAGACAGTTTAATGGGACAGCAAAGGAAGAGAGAATAATAACAGAATATATAAAACTACTGATGCATGATGCAATTGTTCACCACCCGCTGCCTGATGCCCAGCCCATCCCTGAGCAGTGATTGCAGTACTCCAGCCTACTGTGCCCTGGTTATATACTGAGGGGTATGGAATACCCCTTTGGCCAGCCTGGGTCAGCTGTCCTGGCTAAGCTCCCTCCCAGTTTCCTGTGCACCTCCTGGCTGGCAGAGCACGGGAAGCTGAAAACTCCTTCACTTAGTACAAGCACTCCTTAGCAACAACTAAAAACATCAGTGTGTTATCAACATTATTATCATCCTAAATCCAAAACACAGCACTATACCACCTACTAGGAAGAAAATTAACTCTATCCCAACTGAAACCAGGACAACATGCTTACCGCTATTTGGCAACAGCATGATAAAGAGCTCCCTAAGGTAGTATCAGAAGCAGTACTACTAGAAGGGAATACAGCTGCATCAGACACTTTGCTGTACCAAAGCTACTCGGCCCCATCTCTCACTTCTCTTAACTAATCTGAGTACAACAGCATGCTAACTGGCCACAGAGCTTTTGAACCCAAATCACTACTCTGCATGGCACACTAAACAAAAGCATAAGCATAACTGGCTTAGGTATTTCTAGCAAGGCACTGTAGTGTATCATGTAAACATACCCGTTTTCTCTGAACAGCCTTTAACTGTTCAGATAAATAAGTTCATCCTCCTTTTCACTTTGTTGATTAGACCTTGAAAGTTGAACACAAATCAAATTTTGAGGCACATGAAAATACATTGAGGTAGACAAACGGTACTTACTTCAGCAGCTTCTAACCAGGACACCAGAGTGTTCTTTCTGTACAGACAGTGCATTCAAGTCTTTTGTTTAAAAGAGGACTTAAGAAGATCATTCGCAGTTCAGAAGTGGAAGTCAGCCGCCTCTAGGAGCTTGCCAGTGTTTTGCCTCCTGAAGCTCCAGTCAGCTATAGCTGCTGACAGAATTGGAGGGGACTCTTGCATTAAGATAGCAACTTCAGAATTAAATTCAAAGCTGTTTGTCACTTCTTGCTTGACTCTTCACTCGCACTGCATGTTACCTGAACTACACTAGTTAAAGGCTGTAGGCAAGATTATCTTCCTAGTTTTCTTCATATAGAAGAACTATTCTTTGTAAACTAATAGTTTACAGAACTATTAAAGAAAGTTTTGACAGCTGCACATTTTCAAGATGTCAGGTGGGACTGCACTTTTAATTAGGATATCACTAAATATATTAATTAGGAGCCACTAATATATCACCTATGAATTCTGTGCTATATCCTGCAAAAAGTGACATAACTAATCAACTCACTTTGCATCATTACACAGACTAATACTCCCCTAACATGACAGTATCACAAACATGCTTTTCTTTTCAAACTGAAAGCTGGAACCCCTAATGCTTTTCAAAGGCTGCGCAGGTCTGACAGCATGAAAAGAAAAAGTGAAGATATTTCTTCTTTTAATCTTTAAGAATATTAAAATAAATCTTTGATTTTTAGGGAAAGACTACTAATTTGACTTTACTTACCAGAAAGTATCAATGCAGGTTTTGGTAACTGTTTGTCTTGCATTTGGATCAATTATAACATTGTTATTTCAGTAATTCCTAGTTAGTAAAGTAATACTTCTTGGTGAGTGTTGAGATGTCCTCTTGCAGTGGGAGAAAACTATACCTACAATACCTACTTATGGGAATCTGAAGATCTGGAATGTTTCTAAGCAAATAAGCCACTTGAAAATGCTAACTCAGAACAGCATTACATGATATAGCCCTAAAAAGCAATACCCTGCTGAGCAGAAACTTAGAAATAAAGTTCAGCTCGAGTATATTAAGTCTTCTACCCTTCTAAACAACATTTAGTTGACAAAATCTATATGGAACCCTAAGTCTTACAACCATTCCATAAAGGCAACTGAGTGGGAAATGTCACAGAAATTAACTTAGTGTGAAATGCTTAAAAGTCTAGAAACAAAATGGTTTTTATATTTTTTTTTTTTATTATTATTTTCAAATGCCAGTTTGCTTTTAGGTTTTGGGGGTATGGATTCACTGGCTGTTGCTTGCAGTTTTTCCTATAATAAAAAAATTGAGATCATCTTTTTCTCTATAAAAACCCACTTAACAGTAAAACGCATTTACCATTTTACCTGCATTCTGCTTAGTAGTTCCACTATATGACACCATATTTACCAATTCACATTTCCAGAGACCACATTAATCTTTATACCCTTAATTGCTGCAATCTCCAATAAATTAAAAAAAAAATAGATGTTGAAATAATCTACAATAATTCCCTCTCGTGAGGATGAGATCAGTACCATAGTTACAAGTTCTCTATTGTATCTATTAATAATTTCATTCTTGACTTCATGGAGCTACAACTTCAACATGGGAGGGGAAAAAAAGCAACCCCACTGCATTCTAGTCTCCAGCCTTATGGCGAGCATATTTTTCTGATGAGTGCGAGTTAAACTTCAGAATTCCCGAGTCCAAAAAAGCAAAGGACTGGATCAGCACAATTCAAAGAAAAAGCTATCGTGTAAGTATTAACAGCATTGCTTTCTGTTATGCCCTAAAAGAAAGCCAGTTATCTATAATGAAAAAGATCTCAGACACCCACAGGCGTTTCCTGTATTACAAAAGATATCAACAAGCTATGGTTTTTCAGACTTTGAATCTTTTTCACAGACACCCACATACGTAAGAGATCCAGAATTTTTTTTTTGTCTCTGCCATCAATATTGCATCTCTGTAATTCCAATCTAGGTAACTAAAATCCCTATTCAGTAACTGGAGAGCTAGGGATTATTTTGTATTTATAAATTGCATCTTTGAAGCAGAACATCCAAGCCAGGTGTGGCTGGTACTCAGTTCAGCCATGCCAAGGGGGGAGGGGTTTTTTTGTGTTTGTTTTTTTTTTGTTGTTTTATGGGTTGCTGGTTTTGGTTTGGTTGTTGTGGTTTTTTGTTATTGTTGTGGGGTTTTTGTTTGTGGGTGGGGTTTTTTTTACTCTTTTCTCAATAAATAAATAATCTCAAGCACAGCAGGAGAGCATACAGGAACAGCCAACCACAGTAAAAAAAAAAAAAAAAGTATGTGCCCATCTATGACTGAAATCGTACTAAGACGACAACTGCACCTGGCAGAACTACTGAGAAATAAAAGCAGTCAAACACTTATTATGGGTTGAGGAAAAGTTTTAAGTTCAGTCCTCAATCACAAATTACTGGTCTCACAGCAAAACTTATAAACTTTTGGATTATAAGTGACTCTAGAAGAGAGCCTTACCCCCCTCCCCCCCCGCAAAAAAACAGTAAAGCTACAGAATTACAGACACAGCTTTCATAATCTGATGACAAAGTAGATCCCTTCTAAATGAGGAAAGACATCCCATAGCACCACTGGTAAAGCAGCAGGACAGACTCAGTAATGTCAAAAGGAATTGTAAAGTTTTACAAATATCTAACAGCTAATTAAAATTAAGCACTGAATGCTACTGTTGACTCACAATGATGACTGCTATTATCTTTTCTTACAACCTGCAGAGCTCAACAAGTTGTGCAGAGGTCTTACACCATCTTCCATCCACTACTGGATTTCTATCTGCATTGCCTTTAAGTCTTCCTCCATTTCTCTTCTTTGAAGTACTAGCTGCTGAAATAAAAACAGCACACTAATCACTACAGTAAAGGCAAACAGCATGAAAAAACACATTTGGTTTTTTATGCCAACTATTAAAGACAGGCAGACCTCTCACTAATGTTATCTTTATCACTTCCTTTATCAGACAAATTTTGTCAAATACAATGTTCAGCATACATCTTTTTGCCATTAAATGCAGCTTGAAGCTATAACTAAGGGCCCATCATCAACATCAAGTACACAGGTAGAAGGATCCTTTGATAAATGCTTGCTTCTCACGGTTAAAAGGAAGAACTAACTACTTCATAGCCAGTTTAGTCTAACTTCTACAGCTGTCATTCCCGGGCAGGAAAAAACACTTAGGAAAATACTATTAGCCCTCAGAATTGCCATGAGCAGTGACAAACTCCTCCTTTGTAACAGCCAGAAAGAACACAGAAAGATAAACATGGAAGATGGGAATACAACCCCTATGCTCTTGCCATTTTCAAATGGACTTACATCTGAAATGCATGCTGACCAGTATCAGCATGAAATGAAAGTTGGTTTCCTGTAGATTCAAGCCACTTTGTTTTTTTTACCCATCTACCCAGAAGCAGGTCTGTTCCTGCCACCACTAGAGCTTTGTTTTAGCAGTCTCTAGACCTTCCATCCCTTTTCAAGATGTTTGGTGACAGCAGCTAAACTTCTCAAACAAATATAATCCACTACTTATTATTTTCTAGAATAGTTAGCTTCCAAAGATACTTTGATATCTGGCAAGTCTGTCAAGGCAGTAACAGAAGAAATAGTGTGAATTACTGTAGTTCAAACCAGTTCTAAAGTTTCCAAGACCTTACCTATGATTTTTGCCATACTGTAACTCTTAAAACACCCACAAAAATAAACAAATAAACAACAAAAAACAACACACCAATAAAAAAAAAAAAACACAACAAGACTTGGTTCCCACAATACTTACACACACACACAAAAAAGGCACTGTATTTCTGAAGTTCCTATACGAGAAACTTTAACTATATAACAACTCTGGTACAAAGATGAAAAAATCCGCCCTGTGGAGGCAGCAGCTGATACTCCTTTCACAATGCAAGTAGCACTGAACTAATACCAATTTGTAATGAGCCAAGCCTTTAGAAATGTCTATTTACTCACTTGCTTTCTGCTCTAACTTAACCACTGAAATGAGTTACAGTACAATGGGGAGAGAGAGAGAGGGGGAAAAAAAAAACAAGATGTAATCACATCTGTCCTAGCATTGCCTACAGCCACTGTATACAGCACTACTTGAAGTTTTATTAACTTCCTTTTGATTAATCTATCAATTAGGGCACTACTACAAGTGAGAAATGTGCATTGCCCAACTAGGGACTAGTGTCTTATGCTTCACTCTTCTAGAGGGGCATAATGTTCATTTACAGAAAGCATCTTGCTCTCTACTACTAGTTTTGAAAATAATGAGATTCACTCAAAAAACGTCTAGAAGAAGTTAGATTTGCACAATAGAAACTTCTTTGTATACTTGGATTCAGTTACAAATTCTGCCTATGGTCACTGAAGTTAAGGACCGTGCCACCATGTAACAGGGATAAAAGAGGCTTAGGATTCACTTGATAGATAGTAAAAAAGAAAATGCTTTTAGTACTGGAACTGCTATATTCTAGAACATATTTAATAAACTCAGAAACAAGTCAGTTTACTAAAACATTTTTTTTTACTAAAAAAAACTTTAAAAAAAAAAAGAGAGACACATTTCCATCCTCAATCCAAACCATGTTTTGTTACCAAACTTTCTGGAAACCATATGGCCGTTTCACCAGCCTGCCCAGGACCTGCTTGGTCATCATCAAAAGGCTTTAGAGTTTTCTTCATGTTTAAAAGTATCCTTTTGGCACAACTGAAAAGAGGTGGCCTATGGTCTTTCAGTGTTCATTTTCCAGAAGACCCAGTGGACGGACACAGGATGGAGACCACTAGGCCATGTACCCTGTCTACTTCCAAATATGCAACTTAGACTGTGTATAAATGCTTGGAATCATCTAATCCAAAATGAAATATGCTCTCAAAACTTCCTCCAAGGAAACTAACAAACCCTCAAAACACACCATGGGACAGTTCCTGCTTGTGTGTACATATATGGGGTTTTTTTACTCAGTTCCATCTCCCTTCACATCTTTCACCACATCCTCACTACCAACTTCACAGGTACTCTTCTTAGCCATTTTGCCAGTAGCAAACATATACCACCACCCCAGCAGCTTCATAGTTCTATACAGTTGCACACTGAGGTCCTTTTGGTATTCTATTCCACTGGTGGCATGCAACACATGGAATGCACAGTGACAGAATCTATGCAAAGTCCTATGGAAAAGGAAAAGATATGTCCATTTACTGGAATTACAGAATGACTAAGGAGTAACAGCAAGAACAAAGAACAGTCAAAGGGTTAGTTGGGAACGTTTTTACCCACTCCAAATCACATACACCACTTCAAACATGTTTCTTGGCACTTTATGAAAGTTATTAAACAAAGGTCATGAAGAGTCTTGTATTTTACAGTAGCAGATTTTTTCCCCCAATACTGTGTGAAGAACTATTCCACAAGCAAGCAAGCTGTTAGCAGCTTATACTGTCGTCCCAAACCTACCAATTCAGTCTATCCCATTTCCTGCAAAGTGTCCCAAGCTAGCTATAGAGCTGCACATAATATCCAAGAGTAGGAAAAACATTTACTTTAGTTGTTTAGTAGCAGATGGTTTCTAAAACAGACACTGGCACCCTGACACACCACAAAAAACAATTAAGCCTGCTATGCAAAGCTTTCAACGTTATGTTCATATTCCCTACCTATTTTCTGATTGATCTTTCAGGCTTGCCTCCCACCTCAAAAATATCAGGATCACATGTGATCACTAAATGGTCTCCTGAGTTCTTTGCTCTCTTCGTCCACGTTGACAAAGTAAGAGGAGACAAGTAAGATAATATTTCTCATTTATCCCTACTTGTTTTACTATTGTGGAAAGTTTTGCCAAAACCAATGTCTCCACATCTTGCTCTTGGGCTAATACAATGAGACTTCTGGAATTTGGATGTGGTGTCTACTTTGAGACAACACACTATTCCTAAACCTGGCATATGAAATCACAGACTAGAGAGCAATCTTAAGGGTCACAGATGAAAGTGATACTATGAGAGCCAAATCTAGATGGTAGACAACATGCTTAAGGCATTCTACCTTACTACAAAAACAGATCACCATGCTCATATTAGCGTCTCCTCTGCCCAAGCAGAAAAGCCATGGTTTCCATCATAAATTCCAAAAGCCATAAATTAACCCAGTTATATGAGAGAAGCGAATACACAAGCCTTCTACCTCCAAAGGTGCGTATTATGCTGGAACACTGAATCTAGAAAACATCTTATTGCAATATACTGATACAGAGTGAACTTAACTAACTCTAGAGTCACTCCTTCAAGGTTTTTTAAGCACTCGGACAAAAATGGACATCAGTGGAGTGAAAGGAGAGTGGACGAGACAGTTCTTCAAAGTGTTTCTCTCTTCTAACTGATTCGATCCCATACTGGGTGTTTCATAGTACACACCTTTCAAGCTTAAGCTGAGGAGAGAAGCAAAGCTGTTAAGGCATAACTATAGAGTTCACTCTCTAACCATCTGTTAATACAAAACCTACATACATAATTTCCTGCTTTAATACTGCTAAATTCAGATACCATTCTATTAATTCACTTGAATTCCACTCTTAGAACATCATGTAATTCTCTGATTGATATACAGGCTACAGCAGCACCTGTGTTAAGAGCAGAAGAGAAGCGTTCTGAAGGAAACAGTCACATTTTCTCACTTCAGCAAGTTAATAGAAGTAGAGGGAACAGTTTGGAGGCAGTATTGTGAAGAGACAAACTATTTCATATCTTTAATTCCATAAGATGAATTGATTCCATTGATTTATATTTAAAAGAATCCAAAGATATTAAAGTCACAGCAGTTAACATATAAATCTAGCTTGCCTGTAAAGAAGCTATAATGCACTACCCTACTTAATTCCTGTTAAACAGGCTGCTTTTCCTGAATTTCTAAACTACAACTTCCACTTTAACTCAGGGTTTTCCTCACATTCATTGTGAACGGACCTTTTCAGCAGTTCTTCTGGCCAAAATAAAATCTTGTATTAGAAGATAAGTTCCTTTAGCAACCCAGTGCAGGATTCAATACTGCATACATATTCTGCTTTTCACACAGAAAGTAATAACTATCACCTATGTTCAAGCAATATCATAGGTAGAGGAAACAAATCACTTAAGTGAACCTAAGCAATTACTTAGAACTACAAACTGTCAAGAAATAAACAGGTAGACCTGACACCGCATGTATACGAAGTCTCATTAACAAGGTATATATTGAAATATAGCTCTGTAATGTTATTTTATATTTGCATAAGACTCTTGCAAGATAGTTAGTCCATGCCTCACTACTGAAAAAATAAATAACATAGTAATCTCTAACTTTTACTCTAAGAATGTATATTGTACTGAAAATACACATTGTAGTTCAAATGACTGCAGTAGTCTATTTGGAACAGGGAGACTTCCCATCTTTCACTATTCCATGTATTTGTGCAGTTTACAAGCTACTTTATACACTACCTGGCAATTTTAAACCAGCACATCATCACAGAAAAAAAATAGAAAAACAAAAAACCCACCCAAAACACAACCCCAAAACCAAACCAAACACACACTGCACTGTTAAGAGTACATTTAGACTCCTGCCACTAAAGGAGACTTTAAACCCAAGTAATATCACTGGCAGTAACACAACCTTTCAAAGTTGTCAACATCTCAGAAGGAACACTTTCTAAAGCTATCCACCCACGCATAAGTTTTCTGTACTCTTCCACTCAGAACTCTTTTTTAAAATAGCAACACACCTATTCAAAGTATCCTACTGTTCTAACTTAAATAACATTTATCCTGACAGAGATGATCTTTAGCCTCAGTCGTATTTATGCCACCAAGACACGAGACTCTAACACTCTTACACTTTTAGAAGTTCTTAGCGACTAAAGCAAAACAAAAACGGAAAGAACTGGCAGGTTCCAAGTCAGATTTTGCCCAATGTATTTAACAGCAGTTAAGGCTTACACAAACACTGCTATGCTCTTAAAAAAATCTAACTAGAAGGCCTGCCTTGTTAAAAAAAAAAACAAAAAACAAAAAACCACCAAAAAAACAACCCAACACACAAAACCAAACAAAACCCCCCCCCCCCCCCAAAAAAAAAAAAAAAGGCAGCGTCCTCACAGGAACACCAAGGCACTGATTTTAAAGAAGTGGATACAAAATTAGCTATCAGCAAGGCTTATCTGTTTTATTATCTGAGAGGTAATACTGAAGCCAGAATAAAGTTCTGTAAGCTACAGCAACACCACAAGTTACTGCGGAGGAGGGAGGAGTGCTGCTTCCCTCTTTCGACAAAAAACTTCACCTCGTTAAGAGCTTCTCCGGTCTACCGGGGAACAATGCACCGCCCACCATACCCAACCGCGCCA
>KL258012.1:10531-32592 GCA_000699545.1 Podiceps cristatus | reverse complement strand
TGTTGCGCCGCGGAGCGTGGGGGGGACGGGGGGCGGGGGCTTTTAGAAGTGGGAAGACCTCGGGGCATGTGTCTCCCAGATGCAGGTTGGGGAATGCAGTGAGCTGCGCTTCCCGAGGGCTTAAGTAGTGAACTTTGAAGATGACTGTAACAAGCTTTATTTTTGCTCATTAACGGTACAGATTTGGGATTCCCCTTTCCCCCTTTTAACCCCCCTTGCTGGGGGTGATCTGAGCCCCTGAGTTCCCAGCAGCTGTTGCGGTGGCTCTTGTTCCAGCTGGGCAGATGAAACCCCCAGGGGCGCACCTCCCCACCTTTTCCCAGGACCCACACTCCTGTAGCCAGGCCTGGGAGGCACAGCATCCCTGGGTGCCCCGAGGGTGCAGGTACCTGCTGGGGACCCAGGCCTGGGAGGCACATCATCCCTGGGTGCCCTGAGGGCGCAGGTACATGTGGCTCTGAGATGAACGCTCCAGCTTTCCTGTCCTTCAGTGCTCTTCTGTGGTCTAGGTCTGGTCTTGGGGAGCTTCCCGGGAGCCTGCAGGCCCCTCAGGTGGCTCCTGTCTTTGGCTGCCCTCTATGGGCAGGGCTGGTTGCTCAGCTGAGGTGCTAAACTCCTTAGCTTTGCTGCTCCTGCCTTGGGCTGCGCTGATGCTGTTGCTGCCAATGGTGATGACTGTTGGAGAGGTGGTTCTCCAGTTATTCATCCTGTCCTATAAACTTCTAATAGGTCTTGGTGGCTGGGGTGGTAGCGATCCTTAGACACTTCTCTTTGATAACCAGAATTAACAGACTATATAAATAATTCTTGGGCTTTTGCTGCGGGAGGTTGTTGTCACTTCCCACTTGCCCGTCCCTAAAGTATACTGGCTACTGAGGAGGTGTGTGGGCTGTGGTTGCGGAGCCCTGCTGTTGCCACTGGCTGGTGATCTTGGGCAAGTCCTTTGGCCCCTCTGCTTTTGCTTTTTGTGAAATAGGAAGGCTAGTGCTCACCTTCTTGAAATACTAGGAGGGCTGTGGATAGACTGTGGATGAAAAAAAAGTAGGAATTGGGAGTGATTATATGTTATACAGTGAGGGAGGGGAATTAAGGAAAATGTTGTGAAAAAGAGCAATATTTGGTCCTGTGCACTCACATAGGAAAACCCGAGTTGTCACCTGCTTCATCAGTAAGGGGGCCTGAACAGAACAATTTATGAATGTTGTTTATTTCTCAGTTTTTCTATCAAAATGACTATAAAATTATTTGGTTTACAAGCATCCCTTCAGTTTTATTTTGAGGTCAGTGCAAGAGGTCACTTGCCTGGAGGGGCTGTATCTTCTCTGCATAAATCTCTGGTGTATGTAGAACTTGGTGTTCGTTGGTTTCATATTTTCTCTTTTGTGAATCTGAATTGGTTCCAAGTGTTGCATGGATGCCTTCCTAGAGATTTGCTAGTGTTAGTGGTTTCAGTTTGATTTGGTAGAATTCCTGTATTTTTCCCCCAGTAGTTTATACTTCAAAATAATTGTCTTGCAGTGTGCCTCCAGTCCTTAAAGAATAAACATAATTACTGTATCCTGTACAGTAGAAATTTGGCCAGACCGGATAGTTTAGTTTCAGATTTATTCTGATTGTCATAAATTTGAGTGCTTCATTGTGCAGATAGGCTTTCTAAGTAATCTGGGTGTCTTCTGGTGTAGCAACTAGACAGTTCATATCTGAGTCATCAGAGAAGAGAGAGATCCAAAAGTCATGTGCAGTGATGCCTCTTCCGAACAATTGGCTTCTGTCAAAAGGTCCACAAAGAGTCAGGACCCTTAAAGCCAGTGGTGGCTTTACAGTTTGACTTTTTGGTGTAATGTGGAGCCAGGTAACACCATGACAGTTACTATGTTATCAGGATCTTAGTCATATGATGCTGTTTCTAGACAGTCCTTTGTCTCTGGTCTCAGCTTCCTGGGCTCTTTTCAAACAAAGATATATTTGAAATAACTTTTTTTGATGGTGCTAGTAATACCCATGAAACTGAAGTTTTGTGTAGCTAGTGTCCAGATTTAGGGTAGGTGTTGGCTGTTTAATCAGACCTGAAGTGGATTGCAACAGGAGGCTTAGGAATAGTGAACTGTGTATTCGATTTGGTGGGTTTTTTACTTTTTTCAGTTGATCCAAGTGCTCTAGATTTAAGTGTGGTTATTTATGTATCATCTTCTTTTCAAGCTACCTTGCAAGAATGGATTAAGGTGTAGAAATGTCAATGAGGTGAATGTCTTGCCTATTTTGCAGAAGACTTTTTTGATCACTTTGTGAGAAAATAGATTAGAGTGGGGTCTTTCCTGATTCCCTGATCTAGAGCTGGTCCCTTCCATTTTGCCCAAGAATGTATTGTCCTGCTCTTTTAATTGTCTTGTGGGGGAAGAAACTGGTTTCAAGTTTCAAACTGTTATTTGAGCATCCAGATGAGGGTTCTCATCTCTTCCCTGCTTCCTGCAAAGGGTTTGTTTAATTTTTGGTTCTGGAGGAGGCTCCTAGGACCTGAGTGTCTTGGTTTGCAGCAGCATTAACTCTAGCTAAGGTGAATCCTTTTACTTTCCCCACAGGAATTAGAGGTATTTCAGAAGAGACAACCACTGGAGTTCACAACCTGTACAAGATGAAGGCCAATGGGACCCTGAAAGTGCCAGCTATCAATGTTAATGACTCTGTCACCAAGGTAATGCAGCTAGAGCCCTTCTGCTGTGTTCTGCTGTCTGACCAGTTTGATGTTGACTTGCCATTCCCATGCAAGTGTTCTTTCCCTTGCTGAGCTATTTTTGACCTGGTACTGAACAGATTTTCATCATATGCTTGAAGTGAGCCTATGATGTCTCTAATGGGACATGCCATTGTAAATACCCCATTTTCAGAACATCAAGGGCTTTTTTTTGTATGTAAGAACATGCATTCTTCTGCACTTTAATAATGTGAAAACAGTTGGAAATCATCGCTCCTGGGTTACAGTCAGTTCCTATGGCAAGGGGCATGTCCTTCCTCTGAGTAGCTTAAAGCCCACAGGGAGGTGGCAGGTACCAGCTGGAAAAGTGTGAGACCTGCATGAGCTTGTGACTGGTGAAGGTCAGTTGATCTGACAAGGTGTCTCTGAGCAGCAGTTCCTAAGGATAGGGCAGGAGGTATTTATGCCTTGCTTAGCTACATTACTACTTCCCCAGACAAATCCTGGTGAATTGGGGGATGGTATTTAAAGGGTGCTGATGCTTCCTGGATGGAGATGAATTGAAGTGGGAATTTCAGGCATACTTAAGGCTTATGCATCTAGATTTTTTTTTTTAAATCTAGTTGCTAAATCTATTTCAAGTTGCCATGCTAACATCCTATTGCACATGGCAGTGCTCCCTGACTGTTTAGCCTGCTTTCTGTGCAGTTTGCTATTGGAAGAGTACCTCCTTTCTGCTCAGAGAGGCATGTGGCATTTTAATTTCATAGCTAGTAGGCAGCAATACAGTTGATCTTGGAAGAAGCTTGTTTCTCTGCATCCTTTTCACCTAGATTTGTGCCTCCTGCATAATAACTATTAATACTTTTTAGTAGATTTGGAAATTTGGATATTTCTAAAAGCCTCTTGAGTGAATTTGGGTTGAGCTCACTTTATTCCAGTGCCAAACAAGTGCTTATTTTCAAGTACTGTTTCATATTTATGTAGTAAAAGATTTGTACTAACTACAGTTACAGATCTTCAGGAAGGCATGCAAATGAGCTGACAAATTCTGCTCTCCCATTTTGATATTTTCACTTGGTGCCAGGTTCCTATACTGGTATTTGGAGAGAAGGCAGGCAGCATTCACTTCTGTTCTTCCCTCCTGCCACTCAAGTGTATCTTGGGGTGGGCCAGATGCCTGCATCTGGTACTCTGCTACCTTGCCTGCATGGGAATGTGCAGGCACCTCGAAGGCTGATTGCAACTGGGGGATGTAGTGATGAGGAATCAAATCTGACCAGGCTGTTTCCTCTGTAATAAGGCTTATACTGCAAGGAAAATCTGCTGGAGGACTAGGAAAGAGAATTAATTACCAGCTGGCACTAGATTTGGGATTTGAAGGATTGGTAACACAAATTTTCAGAAATTAGTGGCAAATGTATCTCTGACAAGACTTACAGGCACAGATCTCGAACTTCTGGATCTGAAGTATAATTTACACATTAGTCTTTGGCCAGTTTCTGAGGCTGGGAGTGATATGCCACTATACCTTCTAACTTGATCAGATAATGTATTGGAGTCATAGCTGCAACATTTTTATACATGGACTTTGCACTTTTTAATTATAAAACTTACGCAGTTGTAAGCTGTACACTGAAAACCAAACTGTAATGTCACCTTACACATGCTAGATGGCACCAGCTGTAGCTGCAAGGTAGATACCGTTTGAAAGATCAATGTCCCTACTCACATCTAGGTGTGCAGTCTTAAGATTACTTATGGCAGACAGAGCGCTACCTGTGTTAAGTGAAAGCAAGAATGATTGGTGACCTAAGGCTGTAGAAAGCATGGGGCAGGCTTTGAGATCAGAGTTTTGCTGTGAATGGAGGGTTCTTTATACCCCTGCCTTGGGAAGCATATACAACTTTGTTAGATTTTTTTAAATCCTTGTCTTCTGTAACTCTTCAAATAATCAAATCTGTTGATACAGCCCATCCTCCTGGTGAAAACAAAGGGCCCAAGGAGAAAAAGGAGGAGCATTACAAAAATCAGTACAGAAATGTGTTTGAGTTTAGGAATATGTCAAATAGTACTCCACTTGAACATCTGCCTTAGCAGGGGTTTTTTGATTGGAGGACTGCATGTTGAGCTCATGTTAATGTTACAGTAGGAGGATGTTGTGCGATGGGGCATTAGAAGATGAAACCCAGGGGTTCTTGGTTGCAGTGACCAGTATTGTGAATGGCTACTTGCTGGATTTTTCTAGATCTGAGCAATGGTGAGGCCTGGCAGTGTTAGTGTAACTCTTCCTGGAGGAAGATGCCATTTCGATCTTCTTGGGCTGCAGGCACCAATTTCTCATGGTTGATGTGGGCAACTTGCTGCTTCTGCAGGGTGCATGTGTCTTGCAAAGATGAGAATATGAGCTAACCAGTTGGCCAGATACTCTGATGGTGTGTTTTGCCTACTTGTGGCACTTGTTTCAGTTCATTGATAAACAGCAGCAGAACATAGAATCATAGAGCGGTTTGGGTCAGAAAGGACCTTAAAGATAATCTAGTTCCACACCCCCCTCCGCCATGGGCAGGGACACATCCCACTAGACTAGGTTGCTCAAACCCCTGTCCGACCTGGCTTTGAACACTTCAGGGATGGGGCACCTACAACTTCCCTGGGCAGCCTCTTCCAGTGCCTCACTACCCTCAGTGTGAAGAATTTCTTCCTAATGTCTAATCTGAATCTACCCCTTTCCAGTTTAAAGCCATCCTGCCTTTTTCTGTCACTACATGCCCTTCTAAAAAAACCCTTCCCAGCTTTCCTGTAGGCATCTCTTTAATATCTGGTTGAGGATCCTGGACCTACCTCTGCACACAAGAATTTTGTGCTTTTATTTGATAAATTCAGGTTGCCTCTAACGATCTTTTAACATCTTCAAGTCCTAGTCAGCAGACATGACATATTTATGAAATGCTTCTCACCAGGAGTGTGCTGAAGCCTGAGTCTTGTATAACTATGTAGATTGAAACTGGATAGATAACCTGGTTTGGTATGTTCATTTTCTTCCCATCCCTCATTGTGGTGAAAGTATTTAGCTGACTGTCAGCCTCCTGGTTTGTAGTCCTTGCATACAAGTCTGTTCCGTTTCTCTAAGGAATTTTTACTTGAGTGACTTTCATCTGTTCTGAAGCTGTTCCTTTTTCTTCCTCAGAGCAAGTTTGATAACCTTTATGGCTGCAGAGAGTCCCTCATCGATGGCATCAAACGTGCTACAGATGTCATGATTGCTGGAAAAGTAGCAGTTGTGGCGGGTTATGGTGATGTGGGTAAAGGCTGTGCTCAGGCCCTGCGGAGCTTTGGAGCCAGAGTCATCATCACTGAAATTGATCCCATCAATGCGCTGCAGGCAGCCATGGAAGGTAAGAGCTGAAGGAGAAGCAAAAGTTAATGTATTTAATTGGGGGGGATGGTGTCTCTGCATGTCAGTGCAGAGCAATAAACAATAGTTGGCCCAGAAGGTTTCAGTGGATTTCAGCCCTGTCCTTGTTGAGGTAGAGGTGATGCCAGTTTAACTGTAGGAATTATTTCCTTACAGTTAAGGAAGGAGTTTTAGTATAGGCCTTGCAGATGTAGTTGGAGTCAAGGACATAGAGACCATAGTGGGGTAAGGCCCCTGTTTCATAACACTGTAAGCCTGGTTTTGAATGGGTTCATTATCTTAAGTTGTGCAACTCTAACCTCTAGTGTGAGTTAAGACTTCACTAGAATATCTCCACAGTAAAACACCAGGCCTTACCATGCTCTCTGCCTTTCCAGCTGCACTGCTTCTCTTCTGTGGGTGTCTCATGTAATTACACTGCTTAGTACCAGTTTATCCCATTTCTGTTCATACCTGATGAGAACCTGCAGGTGTTGTGGGTGCACTTTCCTTTGCAAACTTGACCCCCTGAATCCAGTCTGAGTGCTGTGTAAGGTATTACACCCGTGGACATAAGACACTGAATGTATAGATCTACAGACTGGAAGCAGGTGAGGGATATTTTTGTGCTATGTTGGCATTTAGTAAGACAAGTATGCCCACTACCTTGCATCCTCCATAGGTCAGGTGTTGGCACAGACTTTTTTTACTCATTCTTTATCCATACTTTTCTACTTGTAATATTGAAGCCTATTTTTTAGTAAGTGCTGGTGGTTGGGTAGAGGAATAACTTTTTCTCTTTTCAGGTTATGAAGTTACAACCATGGAGGAGGCCTGCAAAGAAGGCAATATCTTTGTTACCACCACCGGCTGCACTGACATTGTTCAGGGCAGGTATGGTCTAGCCACTTCTTTTAGTGAAAGCATACATGTACAGATTTTTTAAATACAGTCATAAGTTAGCAGCAGTATGGTGGGGGTTAGCATACAGTCTCTTATCTGGACATGAAGATTTAGCATCAATTTAGTGAGAAATCAGGGATTTGGTCTTCCAGTTCTGTTGGATATTGCCATGTTGCAAAAACTGTAGAAGGATAGGTAGACTTCTGGAGAATGAGAGTATCAGGGCTCTGTATTAGGACAGAGAAATGTGAACAGAAGAGGAGTTAAGTAGGTAAAGGTTGAATGTGATTCCATCTGTGAGTACACACAGTAGACTTGAAACTAGCCTCTTCTCTGCAAACAAACTTCTCAAACATTGCAGTTTTTTTGTAACTTTAGATCTCAGTTTATAGCCCCTCCACTTTACACAAACTTGTTCCTGTCTTTGCCAGTATGATTGCACATGTTGTTGTGGAAAATCAGATTAAGTAGGAGGAAATAAGTCTCTAGTAATGTAATGCTGCTGGAAACTTAAGTCACGAAGAAAACAATTACTTCTGTGTAGGAAAGAGAATAACTGCAGGTAGTTCAGTTCTGACCAATTAAACAAAAGTTTTTACTTTTCTTACTGGGAAAATATTTTCTCTCCAATAACCTCTTATATCCTTGGGAAGTGTCCTTCCCTAGAAGCTTGAGAGTTTTTTCCAGTAGACTTCATGTGCCTGAAAGATTACCAGACCCACACATCTTGTGAGAGTCAAATGCAGTCAGTGAGCCAGGCACTTTTCATCTCTCCTTGAGCAGAGCTATGGACCAAAGCACCTTCGGGAGGTGAAGAAATTTTTTTGTACATTAATTTTTGATATAACTTTTTTTTTTTGCAGGCACTTTGAGCAGATGAAGGATGATGCCATAGTGTGTAATATTGGCCATTTTGATGTGGAAGTTGATGCAAAATGGCTGAATGAAAATGCAGTAGAGGCGGTGAATGTTAAACCTCAGGTGAGACAGCCCTTGCCCAAGCTTTCCTGCTAGAAAGAAGCAATAGCTGCTCAGTGTCTGTTTCCAGAAAGGGGGGGGATTTCTCATCAGGTACTTTGTTTCTAGTTTTCTGGAAGCCAGTGTTGTTTTGGTCTGATCAGAACAGCAATTCTGCTCTGCTCTTCCCCAATTAACCTGGAACAAGCTGCATGTCATATTCTTGTGTTGGTATTAAAGCAAATGGTTCTAGGTGCTGTACCCAAGTGTACAACATGGTCTCAAGAGGCACTTGGTGTAGATGCATCTTTCTCCAAGAGTTCCTACATCCTTGACAAACAGAAGCCTACTCCTTGGTGGTTGTGGGGACAATAAATTGCATAAAGTTCATTCCTTACAGCAAGTCAGCTTTGTTTGGGATATGGTGAGGAAGTACAGAAATGTGCTTTCTTTGATAGCCCCCAGCTGAAAACAAAACCAGTTTCAAACAGCAAGTTAGATGGTGAATACAGAAAAGACCATCAGAGACCATATAGAACTTAAGAACAGCCCATAGCCAGGTGGCTGATCTGAATTTCCTCTTGGGAATCATAGAATCGTTAAGGTTGGATGGGATCTCTAAGATCAAGTCCAACTGTCAACCCAGCACCACCATGTCTACTAAACCATGTCCTGAAGTGCCATGTCTACATGTTTTTTTTTTTAACACCTCCAGGGATGGTGACTCCACCAAATCCCTGGGCAGCCTGTTCCAATGCCTGACTACTTTCAGTAAAGAAATTTTTCCTAATATCTAATCTAAACCTCCCGTGGCACAACTTGAGGCCATTTCCTCTCATCCTATTACTAGTTACTTGGGAGAAGAGACCAGCACCCACCTGGCTACAGCCTCCCTTCAGGTAGTTGCAGAGAGCAATAAGGTCTCCCCTCAGCCTTCTTTTCTCCAGACTAAACAACCCCAGCTCCATCAGCTGCTCCTCATAGGACTTTTTTTCCAGACCCTTCACCAGCAGCTTTGCCTGTCTCTGGACAGGCTCCAGCACCTCAATGTAGATCTTCTATGAGGGGCCCAAAACTGAACACAGTAATCAAGGGGCACAATCTCTTCCATAGTCCTGCTGATCACACTGTTTTTGATACAAACCAGGATGCTATTGGCCTTCTTGACCACCTGGGCACACTGCTGGCTGATATCCAGCTGGCTGTTGACCAACACCCTCAGGTCTTTTTCTGCTGGGCAGTTTCCCAGCTACTCTTCAACAAGCCTGGAGTGTTGCATGGGGTTGTTGACACCAGTGCAGGACCTGGCACTTGTGCTTGTTAAACCTCATACAATTGACCTTGGCCGATCGATTCAGCCTGCCCAGACCCCTCTGCAGAGACTTCCTACCCTCAAGCAGATGGCCGTCACACCCAATTTGGTGTCGTCTGCAAACTGATGGTGCACTCAATCCCTTCATCCAGGTCATTGACAAAGGTATTAAACAAGAGTGGCCCCAAGCCTGAGCCCCTCCACTTGTGACTGGCCACCAGCTGGATTTAACTCCATTCACCACAACACTCTGGGCTCGGCCATCCAGCAAGTTTTTTACCCAGCAAAGAGTACACCTGTTGAAGCCGTGAGCTCCCAGCTTCTCTAGGAGAATGCTGTGGAAGCTGCTTGCTCATGTATTGCTCCACCAGAATATTCTTGGTCCTGGTGCAGGGTGCCAGGATTAGAGTGAATCTCAAGGGAATGTTTTCTGGATACTGTCAAGATTTGAAAAACTTTACACCTTTATTTTTTGTAAAGCATTTTTTTTTAACTAAGATTGAAGACTCAGGAAAGCCTGTCTGGAGCTCTGCCAGACTCAGACTTCTCTTCCAGACTTAGTGGCTTCATTTTAGAAACCTGTTTAGACCAGAAGTCTATGTGTGGGCAGACAAGGCAAGATGTTTTATCCTTGCTCAGCTTGTGTTCTCACTGTGTATTTGCTTCAAGTTATGGCTGTAGCTGCATGGGAAAATAGGGATCTAAAAATTTCAGCTTTTCAGCTGTGTCCTGAAGTAGAGAAACTATTAAAACTTTTTGTAACACCAGCATTGAGGGAGAACATCACATAAAGCAAACCAGGCTTTGTCTGACTTGGCATGGGACTTGTAGTTTCCTTTTAAAGAGGGAGTGTGCTTGCTGATAGCAGGATTTTGGGACAGGTGTTCTACTTTATTTAAAACATGGCACCCTAGTATGTCTTAATAGCTCTAAATCTACCCTTCGAATTTTCATAACTCTCCTGTGGCTTATTGGCCACCCACATCAAACTCTTAGTAAGCAGTTGAGAGTCTTTTCAGTGTCCCGTTTTCTGTTGGGACACTACATGGGCTCAACTCAGTGTGAAGTTATATTCTCAAGTTCTTACTATATTCAGGTCTGTTCTTGCCCATGACCTTAGTGTGGAACTGACTTAGCTCAACAGCTCTTATCCTAGATGACGTATGTTTCCTCACATCAGTGTTCTGGGTGAGGCATGCTGTGTCTTAGAATACCAAGTGCTAACTCCAAATATTGGAATTTTTACTGGCAGGTTTTTTTCTATATACTGTAGCAGGGAAGTGAGTATCGCACAAGAACAAAAAATCTCTAACCTCCTATGAAGACATCTGTCTCTTGATCAGAGGATTAGTACCAGAGCTGAGGGTTGCTAGACTTTGGCTAGAGGTACAGAATAATTGTGAAAGTACCCAACATGATAGTTTTCAGTACCATATGGTCTCCATTTACAAGTGGTGAGCTGGTATAAGAAATGTTTAATACTTAGGAAAGGAAAATGTCTTATTGTGCCATTTTGACTCATCTGTTGCTTTCATAGTACAATTTAAGAGGAAATAGGCTTATTACTGAAAAGCTGACAGGTTGTTTTGAATATAGGGTTGCACTGCAGTCCTGCTCAGTTGTGTTCTGGTATTGAGCCTGACATGTAGCACAAGCTCAGCTCTAGAAGGAAAGGAAAGCTCAAGGTGGGGTCAATGAACTTTGGCTCTGAAAAGAAATTATTTGTGTCATGGTGTGGAGGGAAGTATAAAGGAGTCAAAGTCCAGAGCAAGCTAAATGCAGATGGGGGAAAAAGAGGAAGCATTTGTGTAAGTGTGGAGATGAACTTAATGCTTGGATAGCTTGTACTTCTGTAGCAATTTCTTGAGTTTATGAAACAGTCTGTTTATCTGCCCATAGATGAGATGTGTTTCCACAGTACTGACTTAAGCCTCTGCTGGTACCACCACTATTTTGTATTTACTTCTGTGCTAAGACATTAATTTGCATTTTCTGTGTTACCCTGTGCACTGATGGAGTCATGCCAGTGGATTTCCAAGGGTATGTAATTCAGTGCACAAGCCAGCAGCTGTCCAGGTGCAAGTTGTATGGAGATTGTAGGGATGTAATATTTTGACACCTAAACCACCTGATTTAGACTTCAAACCTGAAATTCTACTTAATTGCTGTCTTGTACTAGTTTAAGTTGTAAATATAATGTTTAATATAAATAATGTTGTAGCTGTTCTCAGGGTCTTTAGTGTTCTCCTTTCTGGCTGCTTCTTGCTTTGTTTCACTATTTCCTGCCATAATCTTATGATAGCCCATATGGTATTTTTTTGGGTGGACTGAACACTGTCACTGGTGGTCCACAATGGAGAATCAGCATCCATAAGAAATACTACAACTGCTCAGTAGAGAGCATTCTTACTAACCCTACCTTGCTGTACTGCTCTTGGACAGGAGAAATTAAGAAAGTTATTTAGGGCTTTTTTGTTTGTTTGATGTGGTTACTGTCTGCATATGTTGTGCTGAAAACATAATCTGTTATATGAACCCAAGAAGTGGAAAATAGTGCTGCTATTGAAGCATAGCTGGGGGAGACAGGTGGAGGCACAGACCTCTGAAGGCAAAATACCTGTTCTGATAGAACGGTCTGTATTGGTTTGCTTACTACATTTCTGCTAAGGACCTGCACGAAGATGTGTTTTCAGCAGATGGCATTGTTACAATTAAAGCTTCATCCCACATGGTTTTTAACTTACAGGCCAAAGCTTTAAGAATAAAACTGTCATGTATGTTTTATTTCATATTAAATTTTGAGACTGAAAATATAAATACAGCTCTGGGGAGGGACCTTTACAGGTCTTTTACAGTTGCTGTGCTATGACAGCATAAGATAAATGGATTTGTCTAAAGCATTAACCTTTGTCAAAGTTGGTTGTTGATTCTTTTCAGTATTTCCAAAGTTTTGCTCTGCTCCCATGTGCTTGGTGTAACGTGAGCAATAAGTACTAGTGAATACTGAATATTCTTGTAACTTACAGTCCATATTGGTGTTTAATTCTGGAGTTTAATATTGTAACCCTCTACAGGGATGAAGGCAGGGGAGAGAAGAGCCAGTGGCAGATGGAAAGGAAAAGCAGAGTTAACTTTAACATTGCAGGAGCCCAATCTGGCCCAGACAGTTGAGGCACATGCTAAGTGACATTATCTTCTGAACTGTGTGGGACTCTCATATAATTGCAGACCCGTCTCCTTAGCCCATCTGAGACCTGGTTCTGTGTGCAGAGTCCTGTTCCCAGAACAACTTGTCAGTTTGAGTGGAGGACCATGTTTTTGGCCCCCGGAGAGACAAGGAGGGTTCACCAGAAGCTAGAACAGATGTTTATTGCACTGTAAAGCATTGGCCTTATGGAAATGGGAAGAGTTATGGGGGAAGAGTTTCAGCACACTGAGGACTCTTACCCCTGATTTAGATGCAAAGGCTCTGGACTGTTGCATGCAGAGGTGTTCCCTCTTCCCTCCAGTCCCTCCCCACCAGTTGTTAGTGAGGGATACATGAACTGCATTTCACTGCTAGCAGCATGCTCCCCACCACAGCTATCTGAGACAATGTGCACATGGGAAAAAACAGAACTGGATAACTGGTTAAAGATGGAACAGATGCTAAGATTCATGATGTGTGAAGTCCAGAATAGCTACAGGCTTTGCAAACGCTGGCCGGGAATTGAGGTAGAGGTGTCTCGTTTGTAATCAAAGTTTGTTTAACAGGCCTGCTGAATTGTTGATGCAGAAAGAAAGCCCACCAAGCTTCACTTGATTTAAAATGCTCTCTTAACCCTGGCATCACACTGCTCTTGCTTTTTCCCACCCAGGTGGATCGCTATACACTGAGGAATGGCCGTCATATTATACTGCTAGCGGAGGGCCGACTGGTCAACCTGGGGTGTGCCATGGGTCACCCAAGCTTTGTTATGAGCAACTCCTTCACCAATCAGGTGCTGGCACAGATCGAGCTGTGGACCAACAGTGACAAATACTCTGTTGGAGTCCATTTCCTGCCAAAGAAGGTGAGTTAGAATAGCAGAACAATGCAAGCTTGTAAGGAAGCCAGCTTCAGATGTGATCATGTAGCTTTGTTTTGCTTGTGCTTGAGTTCATTTTCCCACTGAATGTTGTTGCAAGAAGCTTCTGTCCCTCAGTGAATGCTTGGCTGTGGTCAGGCTGAGTCTGAAGTGGGCTGGTTTTTGTGGCTAACCTGTTGTGCAGAACTGGGACTTGTCTGTCCCTTGTGATAGGAACATCCAGTCACTTCTTGGCTCCACCTGGGGCTCTTCTTTAAGGTGCTGGGAAGCCCTGTGCTGCCTCAGGGTAGTCAGGGAGCTGTTCCCAAACAACTTGTTCCTTATGTCGCATGTCAGCATTCACAGCAAGCTTTCACATGCCTGTCCAGCAGCAAAGTCTAGTAGGAGCAGAGTTGTAGCTGGAGCAATACTAGGAATTGCTTTTACTGTGGTTGATAGTCTGGGTCCCATTTGCACCTGAGCAGAGCTTATCACAACCTGGTCCTAATAGCTCCACAAAATATTAATGCCAGATTCCCTTGGGTTTTCCTTCATGCTTTTCTCTGCATTCTTTGTTCTTGGAAAAATCTAGATCATGTCACAACTCGCAAATTCCTTTTATAAAATTTAACCTGCTTTTAATTTTCCAAAACAAGTATGAGAATTTGACATGGTCATTGAAAAAGATGATGCAGTTAAATTGCACTGCCTTTGGGATGCAGCCAGGTATGAGACTAAATGTGTAAATACTTTTCATTGGGGAAGCAGTATATGTATGTTTGGGCTCACTTATGAAGTGCTTGTGGAAGGACTTAAGTTTCCAAAATAATCCATTAATGATCAAGCAAAGCATACCAGAAATAGTGTAGGAATTGATCAGCAACCTGACACATAACTTTTCCTTTGAAGATGATTTTGTTGACGATTCTCTTGAAAATGATAGTCCAATGTTGCTAACAAAATGTTGCTTCATCTTCCTGATTAACAATTTTTAGTAAGCATACTTGAACTGGAAATGAGAAGTAATGCCCAGATCAGTTAGAGTTGCATGTTAGAGGAGCATATGGAATTGATCTCCTCAGGTTCATATACTGTGACAAAATGATCTTTTTACTTTCTGTGGTCCATAGAGAATTTCAAAGAATAAAGTAGTTGCCTTGTCAGAACTAACAGAAGATGGGCAGAAGAGCTTTCTCTAACTTTCTGGCTAGTATCTTTCCTTCTTTTGTGTAGTAGCTCTGAGGTCCAAATGTAAAACTTAAGAATTATCGAATACCTTACATTGCACTATCTTTGCAATAATGTCACTTTGATCAGCTATTACAAACATGTATATATTTCTGCAATGTGTGTTCCTGGAAATCTGGGCAAATGGCAGTCCTTATGCTCAGCAGTCTGATTTTAAGGTAAGAATGTCAGCTTACCTTCACTTAAATTTTTATACCTTTTTATCTAAAGCTTGAAGTCCCTAAGCTGAAGCAGCTGTGAAACAACTTACCTCTGCTGCAGTTTGAAAACCTGATCTGGGAAATCTCAGGGACTCGGCTCCTTTTCAAGTGGGTGTAATCTGCCTTAAACTTGCTGGAAATGCACCTATCAGATCTTCACGTCTGTCTAGTCAACCAGATATGCATTCAGTTTTTAACCTCCCTGTTGTTTTTTTTCCCTGGCAGGATCTACTAAGCTTAAATACTTGTTTCCCTTCTAAACACAGTCCTTCCACTTAAGTTCTTTTCTTTTGTGATTTTTTTTTTTTTTTTTTTTTTTTTTTTCCCCCCTTACTGTTATGTAGCATTTGGTAGCTTTCATGGTTCACTTCTATGTACTTCAGCTACTTCATCTGTCCTGGTTTCGTTCAGGACAAGCTAGTTTGTCTTCAGCTCCTGTGTTTTGGATTTAGTATGTGAAAAATGGTGATAGTATGCTGCTCTTGCTGCTAAATGATCAAGGACATTTTGCAGTTTCACAGGATTTTTGTGCAAGTGCAGAAAATTGGGAGGGGTTTAGCCAGAATAGTTGATCCAAACTGGCCACAGCATTCCATACCATAGACAGAATGCCCAGTGTAAGTGAGGGTTGGCCCCTTTCAGGTTCTGTTCCTTGTTTTTCTGTTCATGTTCCCTTCTTGTTTGGCTTGCTGTTCCCTTATTTTCCTTTTTTTTTTTTTTTTTTCATTTGGGCATTTTCATTGGTTTATTTAGCTGTTTGTTCCCTCTGTCTCTGGCACTTGTTGTTCTGGGATGCCTGTTGGGGAATATCCCTGCTCCCTGACTGCTGCTCAGGACAGGCTGTGTTGGTCATCAGGTCGTGAGAAACTGCATCGTTTGTGTTATATATTATTATCCTTATATATTATCATCATTAGTAGTTTTTACCTTTTTTTCTTTGTTGTCCTGATGTTGGCTTGATCATATCAAGTTGTCTGTCTAACTTAAGCTTAACTTGACTTCCTCAAAATCATGGGGCTTTTGCACCTGAAGGCAGTTTTGTGCTCAAAGCAGGTGCCTCTGTGCTCATGCAGGTAAGGTGTTTATCTCAACCCACAAGTTTTCCTTTTCCTCTGTTTCTCCTCTGCACCCCACTGGGGAGCAGGGAGGGAGTGAGTGGCTGCCTGGTATTAGATTAACAGCTGGGGTTAAATCATGACATCTTATGTTTTTAATTTTGTCTTGTACATCTCTGGCTGTGTTGGTTCTGACGAGGTGTTGGCATTTTTATTGTAAGCATTTTGAGCTGCAGTGAATTATACTCTGTACAGAGTATGTAGCTTTTTACCTGGTTCATTATAATGAGATTACTTCAGAGCAGTTACTTATTACCGCAGGTGGGAAATCTAGGACTACTATTGAATCACTTAGGACATACTGGTTCGCACAAGCTGAAGAGGTGGCTCTTGATTCCTTTTTTGATTTATTGCTCTTCAAATAGATTGCAACTTTTCACATCTATTTAGTATGAGGAAAATATTGCCAGTCTTTCCAATGCTGCTGGCATTTAGACTTTGTTTCCTTAGCAATGATTACTTGTCTTTTACAGGAATTACAAATAGTGGTCAAACTTGTCCTTCTGTTGTAACTCAGTGGCACCTGATCCCTTCTTAGTACTGTCCTTTCTGTATTTGAATGTGCTTTATAGCTGTGCATTCCTGTCTGACATAGCAGCTGCTTTGCCATTTTACTGTTTGTTTTCTGACTCTTCTGTACCTATCCCCCGTAGCACTTAACTGTCTTGTAACTGTACACATTTTTCAATCCCTTAATTTTGCATATCTGCCTGATACCTCTGGGATAAAGAAAGTATATCAATATTTCTGAGCCTGTGTCCTTCAGCCTACCTTGGCTTCATTCTTCATGAAGGCAATGCCAATAGATACTAGTATTTTTGCTGAATTAGTGCTTCTGGAATGAATTTCTTAATACCTTAACCTCTAAGATGGGATATTTGGGAAGGAGATGCATTTTTTTCCAGTATTAGAACTTATCTAAAATTGTAAGCTAATGATCTAGTATGTCCAGGTGTCTTCATAGTGTCTTCATAGCCCCATGACTGGCGCTTTACTGGTCTACCAAACTGGATATTCTTATTTCTGGATAGTTTGATCTCTGCTCTTCACTTGTTGGATGGATGTGAATGTGTAATGAGATTGAAATGGGCTTGATCATATCAAGTTGTCTGTCTAACTTAAGCTTAACTTGACTTCCTCAAAATCATGGGGCTTTTGCACCTGAAGGCAGTTTTGTGCTCAAAGCAGGTGCCTCTGTGCTCATGCAGGTAAGGTGTGCTGGCGGGCAAAAGAGCTGTCTATCTGTGTCAGTTGAAGTCCTCTTTGGGGCTCCTGTTGGTTTTTTATTTATTTCTCACTGTTGGCCATGACTTCCTGAACTAATAGGACTGTGTTTAGCTAATATTGTTGTCTCAATGTTTTGTTTTCCAGCTGGATGAAGCTGTGGCTGCTGCTCATCTGGATAAATTGTGTGTGAAGCTGACGAAGCTGAGTGACAAGCAGGCCAAATACCTAGGCTTATCAAGAGATGGGCCGTTCAAGCCAGACCACTACAGATACTGAGCAGGTGGCATGACCCAAAGACCAAAGTGCAGGGATACAACCTTCCAAAGCTCTTGTGTGTGCTGGGCTTCTGAGAATAAGCCCTTTGCCATACTCCTCTCAGTGCTGCAGAACCCCTTACCAAGGGGGTTTCAAGGCCTTATTTGTTAGTGAAAAAGGATCATTCTGACTCTTGGAATTAGAACTGATTACTTAGCTAATGTCATGGTGAAAAGGTTCCTATGCACCTTTTATTGGCTCCTAATGTCCCAATAAGGGGAGCAAGACAGAAGATTGGTAAATGGAAATGCATAGTCTTGTCAAACATGGGGCTGACAGCCTCTATGAACAGACTAACCAGTAAGATGGGGAACAGTTTTTACAGGGAGATGCTTTCTGCCATGCCCTGCTCTAATTAGATGAATCCTATTATGAGTTGGCAGTGCCAGGCCTCTCTTCACAGAGGTGCCCTAGCTGAAGTGTGTGTTGTGAAACTGGAGGAAATAGGGAGGAATATAGGTTACTTGGTTTCCTTCATACAAAATCAATGTATCATACAAAATCAATGTAATCTCCTGCTCAGATTAGAGCTGGAGGTTTTTCCCTGGGTTAATTTACTCCACTGGTTTTGGTCAGAACAAAGACCCTTCTATGCTTCTATATGATCTTGAGGAGGGGTGAGGCAAGAGTGACTTTTTTTCAGCAGCCTTCTAGTGTGTTGTGAATGGCTGAGCAGCCACTGAGGGGACGGTTAGGTTTAGGGACCTTGTTCAATCCTTTGAAAATGCCAGCAGCACACTTCTACCCCCAACTTGGTTTTTCTGAGTTATGTCTGCTATATCTTGTTTGTCACTGTCTCAAAGTGCTTTTATTAAAGATCTGACTGTGGCCTAACTTTTTTTGTATAGTGAGATGCTTTGGGTTTTACCATGGATTTGTTTACTTTTGTATGATCCTTAAGCTACTGAAAATATTCAGTGTATCCATGTGGGGTTTCCTCAAGGCAAAAGCCAGTGCTGTGGCTAGCCTGCTTCATATACTTGAGCTGGGAAAAGCTGCTCCTCAGGTTATTTAAATATTTGAAGGGTTGATTCTTACAGGAAAACTCTTCCCCTCTGCACACAGATTTATCTCCATATCGGTCATGGAAGTCCTCTCTTGCCACTGTCCCCTTCAGACAACATTATACAGCAGGTTGCCTCTGTGGATATAAGATTGAAAGGTTTGGTATGATGCTAAAACATGCTTGAAGTGCTGGGATTCATGTGTAAGCACCAGGTGTGTGATGTCAGTGAGAAAATAAGAGATGTAGAATATGAACTGTTGTGGGAGGAAAAAAGAGGATGAGTAAACAAGGTGTTGCTCAGTATGCAACTCTTTTCATTGTTTTGTTTTGCATGAACCTCTAAAAAGCACCAATTTTAGATGAATTTGGGTCCCACAAAAATCAAAGGGGATTATCCTTTAAACTTGCATCTACACATTGAGCTCTTCAGACACACACAGTTGCAGTATATCTCTAAATGTAACTAATGGTTGCCTTGTCATGCATAGCTGCATGTGGCAGAGAATAATGAAGATAAAAAAAGTCATGGTAGTAGAAAAATGCAATAAAAAACCAAGGACTGGGTGTTGTCCTTTTTCTTCATTAGTTTCCTTTAGCTGGGCTCTGGCTTCTCTAAACCCATTTCTCAGCTGAACGTCTACTATCCTGAAGTACCGGGTTGTAATTCTGCTGTTGGACTTGGATCATGGTTAAGAAGGATCAGTTAAGAAGGGCTACCTGGATGTCTGTGGTTCATCCCTGTCCTCACACCAGAACCAGTTAGATCAGGTTGGAGATGAGCTTGCCCAGGTGAGTTTCAGTTGTCTCTGGGGACAGAGATCACAGAATCTTAGGCTTGTCACCCAGTATTTGAGCACTGTCTAGATAATTTTACTGTACCTTTAACTGGGGTTTCCTGTGTTACAGCCTATGCTTGTTGCTTCTTATTTTCTCCCTCTCTACCTCTGAGAAGGGTCTATCTCCATCTGCACTACACACTTGCATTTTGATAATAATAGGCTGCAACAAATCCCCCTTCACCTTCTCTAGGTTCAGTAAACCCAGATCTTAACCTCTTTGTTTGTCCTATGCTTTAGTCCCCTGGTCATCTTGGTGACCCTCTGTACTTGGATGCTATCAGGTTTGTCAGTGGTGTCATACTGAGGATCCAAAACTGGATGCAGGTGTCTTAAGATGCTAAATGGGGGAGAAGGATCCCATTTCTTGACGTGCTGGCTCTGCTTTTGTTGGTACAGCTCCAGATAAAGTTTGGCTCCTTTACTGCATGGGCAGTCAAGGACCTTACACTTCATTGTCTCTGGAGGAAAGGCTGCATTCTTTGCCTTTCAAGCTTTGATCAGTTTTATTTGGATTTTTTTGAGGAACAGATCCAGCAGAGCATCTCCCTTAGTTGGCTCATTGACCATCTATGTCAGAAGTTGGCCTTGATGGTATCTATAAATCTCCTGAATTACTTCTGCACAAACCTACTGCCCTTACAGTAGGTGCCAGAGTGGCTGAGGTGAAGTCTGACAGGGTTTACTAACAAGAGGCTCTTTCCACCTATATAAAGAAACTTTCAGCTAGTTCTTATGCTGGTCGGGTTGTCTGTCAGATGCCCACCACTGTGCCACCTGAGTTGGTCTGTCCTCTGATACTTAACCCAGAACCTTTTGGTTCTCAAAGACTTGCAGTCTCCCAGAAGTTGAAGATGAAAGGGCTAGCTGACAGCCTGAATTGATCTGAAATACATATTCCATTGGGTGATCAATGTACAGTGTGTTATGATAGTGTATCATAACACTTTTTTGTTTGATTTGGGGGTGGGGGAATTTATCAAGAGTGGTTTTGAGTGGGGCCTAACAACCAGTGGTTGTGTTGATGCTTTTTTGTCATTTTGTATGTTGGGGAGCGGGTCAAGACCTTTTCATATTTCTGTTTACATGCACTTGATTGCTTTTAGAATGTGTTTACTGTGTAAGAAAAGTCCATTTATGTCTATACATATATGTTTGGTTTTCCTCAGAAGACTCCAGGTCTTGTGTTTCCGGGTTGTTGGAGCTCTTAGGAAGTCTGGTAAACACTAGGCTTGGGGTCAGTAGCTCCCAAGTTTCTGAAAATACTTCTATTGAGAGACACTCTGTACAAAACATTGTCCCAGAGAGCCCAATGCAAATTCAAGTAGTTTAGCTCCTGTTGAACCTCCAGAGGCTTTAAGTGCATGAAGTTGTGATTCTACAGATGAGTCAGTGAAATATCCAGACACCAGCAGCTTGACAAGGTCTGAAACATCTCATCTGTTCTGCAAGGCCCTGGGTACTAAAGCATCACTGTGAGAAGGAAGGGAATGGTCTAGTGACTTTCTAGCACAGCATTTTCATTGATCAAACTAATGAAGATTTCCTTTGCTGAAAATACAGTAATTTGAGCAAGTTAACAGTGTGGGAATTTGACTTGAAACATGGTTTGAGTTGATAAAATATGAATTTTATATTTGGAATGTATTCTGCTATTTTCTGTATCATTGGTTGAAGAGGACTAGATCAGACACAGACCCTAATGAAACCATTGGCAGAATTTTTCTTCCCCCTTCCTGCTCCCTGGAGTGCAATTGTGGTTTAGTGCTGCCTGTAGAGGAAATGCTATGCCCAGTACCCATCAACAGTATGACTTGTGAATTGGCAGTGTTAATGCAAGACAGTGATATTTTTGTTGAGCTGTTACTATACACTGTGTAGCCATTGGGACCGGTGCTGTTTAACATCTTTGTCAACAACATGAACAGTGGGACAGAGTCACCCTCAGCAAGCTTGCTGATAACACCAAGCTGTGTGGTGCAGTTGACATGCTGGAGGGAAGGGAAGCCCTGACAGGCTTGAGAGGTGGGCCTGTGCAAACCTCGTGAAGTTCAACAAGGCCAAGGTCCTGCGCATGGGTCAGGGCAATCCCAAGCACAAATACAGGCTGGGGAGAATGGATTGAGAGCAGCCCTGAGGAGGAGGACTTGGGGGTGTTTGTTGATGAGAAGCTCAACATAAGCTGGTGATGTGCACTTGGAGCCCAGAAAGCCACCTGTGCCCTGGGCTGCATCCCCAGCAGTGTGGGCAGCAGGTCAAGGGAGGTGATTCTACCCCTCTGCTCCTCTCTGGTGAGATCCCCTTGCAGTGCTGCCTCCTGTTCTGGGGCCTCAGTGCAGGGAAGACATGGACCTGTTGGAGCAAGGCCAGAGGAGGCCACAAAGATGATCAGAGGACTAGAACACCTCTGCTAAGAATGTTGGGGTTCAGCCTGGAGAAGGCTCCCAGGTGACTTTATGGCAGCCTTCCAGTACCTAAAGGGGCCTACAGGAAAGCTGGAGAGGGACTTTTTACAAGGGCATGTAGTGATAGGACAAGAGGTGATGGCTTTAAACTGAAAAGAGGGTAGATTTAGTTTGGATATTAGGATGAAATTCTTCTCCATGAGGGTGGTGAGGCACTGGCACAGGCTGCCCAGAAAAGCTGGGTCTGCCCCATCCCTGGAAGTGTTCAAGGCCAGGTTGGACAGGGCCTTGAGCATCCTGATCTTCTGGAAGGTGCCCCTGCCCATGGCAGGGGGGTTGGAACTAAATGATCTCTAAGGTCCCCTCTGACCCAAACCATTCTGATTCATTGATTAGGTACAG
>KL258012.1:0-10513 GCA_000699545.1 Podiceps cristatus | reverse complement strand
CCTAAACAGGGTCATCTTACCTTTTGTTATGGTATGAGTTATACTTTAGCCAAAGTCATGTGTTGCTTCAGTTTGAACTCAAAGAGCAATTTTGAATAACCTCTGCAGTAAAATATGCAGATTTCAGTTTTGTTTTGGGAGCTTTCCGGGTTGGATAGAAGACTTTGAAACATGACCTTCTGCATAGCAGCTGATTTCCTTTAAAAAAAAAAAGGGGTATTTTTTGTCTCATGTCCTGACTCCCTGCTAATTTCTCAACAGGTGTCTGATCTGTATTGAAAGAAAAGTATGCCCAGGTGGCCGAGAAGGCCAGCAGCATCCTAGCTTGTATCAGAAATCATGTGGCCAGCAGGACTAGGGAAGGGACCGTACGTGGCACTGGTGGGGCTGCACATTGAGTACTGTGTTTGGTTTTGGGCCCCTTGCTACAAGACAGATGTTGAAGTGCTGAAGCATGTCTAAAGATAGGCAATGAAACCAGTGAAGGGTCTGGAGCACAAGTCCTATGAGGAGCGGCTGAGGGAACTGAGGTGGTTTAGCCTGGAGAAGAGGAGGCTGAGGGGAGACCTTAGTGACCTCTAAACTACCTGAAGGGAGGTTGTAACGAGGTGGGGGTTGGTCTTTTCTCCCAAGTAACAGGTGATAGAATGAGAGAAAATGGCCTCAAGTTGTGCCAGGGGAGGTTTACATTGGGTATTAGGAAATGTTTTTTCACCAGAAGGGTTGTCAAGCTTTGGAACAGGCTGCCCCAGAAGTGATGGAGTCACCATCCCTGCAGGTATTCAAGACATGTACACATGGTGCTTAGGGACAAGGTATAGTGGTGGACTTGGCAGTATTAGATTAACAGTTGGACTCAATCTTAAGGGTCTTTTCCAAATGAAATGATTCTATGAAATCACTCAGCCATGTTGCTTGCTTGTTTTTATTGGCAGGAGCTCATCTGCTGTCACTGAGAGTTTCACTGAATCATTTACAGCTAATGTTTTTGGTTTGTTTTTTTTGTTCTTGTCTTGGTTTTAGTCTACATGTTCAACCTCAGGATAGACTTAATATTGATTCTCTGAATACAGGTTGTCACTCCTGTGATGATTGCTTTACAATGGTTTTAGCAGGAGCTAATGGACAAAGAGCAACAGTGCTGAAGAGAGTCCAGCATCTGTAGGTATCTGTAGGCTTGTGAGTGCCCCCTGCTCAGCGCCAAAACCCCATGCACCTGCTTATATGGCATCACACATCTGGCATGGTGAAACATGACATGACAGACTATAGCTTTTCTCACTTGTGTGATTCTGTGCAGCAGATGTCACGGATAGGGGCAGATGTGTCAGATCCAGAGAGCCTGCAGCTCACACAGGATCCCAGAGGGGGAGACAGATCATTGCACCCTCTTGCAAATATAGAGACCTTCCCATGGGCAGAGACAAGAGCATGAAGTGGGAACAAGTGCAAGTTTCGTACTCAAGTTTGTGAAACTCAACAGGTCTGGTGTATGGGCAAGCAGCATAATGCACTTAACTGTACACTTGAGCATGTTCTCCTTGAAAGGTATGGTGAGGAGACTGTCCCAGAGATGCGAGGAGTGATGCTCGGCCCTGGCCTTCGTTGGGCCCATGTGCTCAACCAAGCTGAGCAAATGTAGTAAGTCTTAGAGCAGCCCTGCCTCCCAGTTCATTAGCCCCTTCCTCCAACCTTGTTTCCAGGCTCATTTTGAAAGATGAAAATAAAAAGTGAAATTTCCAACTGTGCATAAATGTGTTCCAGTTTAGGAAAGTGTGTACAGTATGACAGAAAATGTGGAGAGGTGGTGTGTGGTCTTTATCATAAAATAGGAATTGACTCAGATTTACAGCATCCCTGCTATCCCCCAAATACTGGCAGCTGAGAACTGGGAAATGCCCAAGCCTAGTTAATAGCTGTTTGTCCCAGTTTCAGCCAGCAGGAAGCTAGTTTTGTTTTCAACAGCTACTGTGTTTTGAATTTAGTCTGTGAAAAATGCTGATTCATAGTATGCTGCTGCTGTTCGTTGCTGCTGAATGATCGAGGACATTTTGCAGTTTCCCAGGTTTTGCCAATGTGCAGGTGCAAAACCTGGGAGGGCACAGCCAGAATAGTTGATCCAAACTGGCCAAAGAGTGTTCCATACCATAGACGACATGGCCAGTGTGAGTGAGGGTCAGCCATTGCCCCCCTTCTGGTTCCTTGTTCGGTTCGCTTTCTGTTCATGTTCCCTTCTTGTTACCTTATCTCTGTTTTATTTCGTTCAGGCCTGTTTGTTTGGCTGCTTGTTCCCTTCCTCTCTCTGGAACTGGCTGTTCTGGGATGGCTGCAGGGGAATATCCCTGCTCCCTGCCTGCTGCTTAGGACAGGCTGTGTCAGTTATCGGTTGGTGAGAAATTGTGCATTGCTCATTTTTTTTTATATTCTATTAGCCTTATATATTATTAATAATAAATTTTTTCCTTTGCTGTCCTGGTACAGTGTTTTTATGTCAACCCACGAATTCTTCCTCTCTCCCTGATTCTCCTCCTCACCTCACTCCACCAGGGTGAGGAGGGGTGAGCAAGCGGCTGCATGGTTTGGTTACTGTTCGAGGTTAAATCATGACACTGTTCTTCAAATTTAGCCATTCCTAGCTATTAATTTAATGTGGATTTTTAAACAGATCAGGGAAAACCCCCAGTAATAAAGCAGTGCTAAAACAGACTTGGTTACTGCACTGGGAAAATGCTATGTCCAATTTCAGTTTGTTTTTTAACTTCTTCAGTATTTTCCACTGGCCTGCTGCCTTTAGTGTGGTTAGGCTGTCTCAGGATTGTAATGAGCACCATTGTCTTGGACAGTCTGCCCATGCAAAGTAATTGAACCTGATGGTAAAATGAAATTAATGGACTATACACCCAGTCTTTAGACAAGGCTCTGATTTGGCCAAGACGATTAATCACCTATTTCTTTAAATGTCTTTCAAATTAATTTTTTTAATGTTTCCCTTTTTGTTACCAGTGAAGATACTATTCTCTCTTAAATATGGCATCTCTTGCCCCTGTTTTCCCTCCACTGTTGAGTCAGAAGTGATAGGAGAGCCCAGGCTGTACATTGTTCTGTTTATCTCAACCAGATACACTAGTCTCCATGATTTTTAAAAAGCAACTGATTTGCAGTGCGGTCTTGCTAGGTCCTGTTCTTTATTTTTTTTTTTTTCATGGCTAGATGTTCTGTGAAATGGACTGATGGGGGTGTACAGATAGCCTTAGGACTTACAGATCACCCAGAGAAGAACAAAGGACAAGTAAATGAATGTTCCACTGATGACTGTGATTCGTGACTGAGCTTGTTTTCATAGCAGAGGTGCTTAAAGATGATGCGAAGTTTCTCAGAAGCCACTTGTGGTTTTTAGCCTTTGGGGCTTTTTTGTTAAGATAAATCAGATGTAGTAAATGTACACTGTAAAGCTTCTGTAGTTTTTGCAGTAGCATTGTCCAGTGGCAAACAACTTTGCACAACTATAAGCAGCATCAATTACAATTGTTTTTTTTCTTTTAAAAATCACTAACCTATCATGAGTGCTTGTGATTTGCATGCCAATTTAGAAAAAGCAAAACAAAAGACTAACAGAAGAAAAAAAAAAAGGTCCTGTGGAAAAATACTTCCAGAAGTTAATAGGATGAAAACAAAAGTGGTTTAAGATTCTGCATCATCATTTTGAACTGGATGGGGACTGACTTAATTTCCACTTGTCTAATTCCCTGAAATTCCATAGAGAGATTAAACTCTTTAGGATATTTGAAGTCTATAGCAAAGTTTTTACTACTTGTTCCATCTGCAGAGTCCAGAGACACTTTTCAGCAAACACACTACTTTTCTGTAGCACTCTGGTTTTGGTTTCAACAACTGGGAAATCATTTCCATAAGGGAATCTTAAATGGGCCATGTTCATAGGCATGTGTTCCTTTTTCCCTGATGGAACAGCAGCATTTTACAAGTAAACTGAACAGCATCTTAGGTGCAATATTGCAGATGTTGGAAGCACCTTTAAACACTCAGTAATCAGGCTGACACCCACGTTTTGTTTTGAACCAGTGCTTATTGTAGGTATCTGCTTTGCATTATTAACTTGATTCCCACTCAGATCAAACATTTTGTGATCTGGGTTTTCCTCCCCTCCAAAACTTGCTACCTATGTGTATTTTATTAGCAACTGGATGCAAACTCCTTTTGACCCATTTTGGCAGTGAAGGCCTTTGCCTGTTATATTGTCTGACTGCCACTGAGATGCTATTTTGTAGGTAAAGAACAACATCTCTGACCAAAGCCTTGCACTTAGAAGAAAGCAGCAGTGATGGAGGGATGTTGAACAAGTTGAAGATAATAAAGGGAAGTAAACTATCTACTGTGCTCATTTAGTGCTCCAAACATTTGCTTTCTAAATGGAGAAATTATTATGAATTGAAGCATAGCTTTATAGCAAGGAGATCGCTTAAATACTAAAACCTTCTAGCTTGAAGTGACCTGGCTCTGCAAGGCTATTTGTGGGGCCTCTTCAAAGTGAGGGACCCCTGGCTGCTGAATTACTTTAAATGCATCTGCTCCCATTTCCATTCTAGAAGATTTAAAGTATTGCTGTCTCTCACCAATAGGTGAAAGACCATTAGCCTTTAATCATTTTATGGTTTTGTTTTTTTGTGGTGTTTTTTGTTTTTTTTTTTTTTTTTTTTTTAAAATGCCACACTTATTTATTATGGAACACAAGGAAAAGTGGGACTGTGTGTTCTCATGGTTGATTTCTGACTATTACTGTTATAAGTTGTGTAATACTGTCCTGCTTCTGGCTGGGACAGTTTTTTTGCACAAGAAGCTGGGAGGGGACACATCCAGGACAGCTGACCCAGACTGGCCTAAGGGATATTCCACACCGTCTGGCATCATGCTTGGGAGAGAAAGCAGGGCCGGGGTCTGGATCGCTGCTCCGGAGCAGGCTGGGCATTGGGCTCTGGGCGGTGTATGATTTGTACTGTGAATCAGTGTGTGTGTGTATATCTATCTATCTATCTCAGTGTATTCTCTTATTGGGATTTTTTCCTGGTTTCTCTTCCTTTGCTGTCCTGTTAAACTGTTTTTATCCCAACCCATGAGCTTTGCTTTTCTCTTTGCAATTCTCCTCCCCATCCTACTGCAAGGAGAGTGAGCGAGCAGCCATGTGGTGCTCAGCTGCCGGCTGGGGCTAAACCACGACACTGTCATTTACCTACTTGTGCAGAGTGAAGGGGAGCCTATATGAGATCACAAATGACATTTTAACTGAGGAAACTGCCAGACATAGCAAGGGTACCACAAGAACACTGTTATTAGCTAAATCCAGCTGGTAGTAGGGAGTGTTTATTAAAATATATTTGAGTCAATAGAAGACTTCTACTGATTCAAAGGGGCCTGAATGTGATCACTAAAGAGGGTATATTTTTGTCTTTTCCTGCCTTTATGTGTATTAAATGAATGCCACATGTGAAGTTTTTTACGACACTATTACAGCCAGTTTAGGGCTTCCATATTTCAGGCCAGGATTTAATCTCAAAGGATATCTTAGATAGAAATACATGTGCATATGCCATGCAGCAATTGTGATATGTTTTCATTTCACTGAAAAATCTTGCAGAAATTAATAAAACCTCCTGTTTCTTCTGGGAGAGAGACTTACCCATATGTTGGCCATCTGAGCCATATTATCTGAGAAGTTTGCCAAGAAAATCTTTGTATTACCTCAGAAAGTAGTCTGCAGGCACCACAAACTTAAGAGGGGCACTTGGAGAGTGATTGCTCTTTCAGGCAGCCTAGTGTGTCTCAGGCCTTGTGCTGCTGCTCCAGAGGGGAACGGTCTCCTGTAGGTCCCATGTCACATCTGCAAGCCTTGCATGGGTGTTCCTGATGTCTCCAAGTTGGCCCTAGGGACTTAGGCTGGTGCTGCTGAACTGGTCCTTTTGTCAGTTACCAGAAAGGGGAGAGGGAGGTGGGGCAAATTTTCATATCCCTCTTCTTGGCTTCTTCAGATATAAGTCTGCAAGAAGCAGAAAACACCTGTGTTGATTCTGGAGTACCAGAAAAACCTAAACTAGCCCAGCATAACAGACTGACATTTGAGTGTCCCCCTAGGGACAGGGTAATTTTCTGGGGATGGGGAAGAAAATTCCACCAGATCCTCTCAAGGCATAAAATTTCTGTGTGCTGGCAGCCCAGAAGGCCAACTGTACCCTGGGCTGCATCAAGAGAAGCGTGGCCAGCAGGTCGAGGGAGGTGATTTTGCCCCTGTACTCTGCTCTTGTGAGACCTCACCTGGAGTGCTGCGTCCAGCTCTGGAGCCCTCAGCACAAGAAGGACATGGAGCTGTTGGAGCAGGTCCAGAGGAGGGCTACAAGAATGATCCGAGGGCTGGAGCAGCTCTGCTGTGAGGACAGGCTGAGAGAGTTGGGCTTGTTCAGCCTGGAGAAGAGAAGGCTGCGGGGAGACCTGATTGCGGCCTTCCAGTACTTAAAGGGGGCCTATAGGAAAGAGGGGGAGAATCTTTTCAGTAGGGACAGTGGTGATAGGACAAGGGGTAATGGTTTTAAACTGAAACAGGGTAGGTTTAGTTTTGATATGAGGAGGAAATTCTTTACAATGAGGGTGGTGAAGCACTGGAACGGGTTGCCCAGAGAGGTGTTGGAGGCCCCATCCCTGGAAACATTCAAGCCCAGGTTGGACGGGGCTCTGAGCAACCTGGTCTAGGTAGTGGTGTCCCTGCTCACTGCGGGGAGGGGGGGGGGAACAATGTCGACACAACACTAGGTGAGCTTTAGGGGTCCCTTCCGACCCAAAACATTCTATGATTCTATGAACTTCTCTCACTGTTGTTCAATGTACTGGAATTAGCTGATCAACAACAGAGCTGCAAGCTCTTGACAACTTCAGGATACTCAGTATTTTGTTGGGTCTGAGGGAATTGGAAGCATTGTTAAAGCATGTTAGGTAAGTTATCAGCAGAACATCTCAGGAGCTCCGATCTGGAGCTTTCTGGAGCAGGTGTTGTCTCTTGTTGTGTTCAAGAATGGCATTAAGCATGTTATGAGTACTGGGTAACAGGTAGCTGGCTATATAACTAACCTGGGTGAGGAGCCACAAGATTTTGCTTCCATTTTACAGGCTTAAGGAGCTACTAAGTGTGAGGAAATGCATTGCAGGCCTATTGTGTGTGTTCCTGTGTTTTGTGCTATACCTGCGTTGACAGGAGCTGCTGATGCTGTTGAAAAATACCTACTGCAGTCTGGATGCTGGCAAAATGAAAGCTGAAACAGCTCGGAGTGGAGACTGTATGAACAGAGATGAAAGAACTGCTCACAGAGGGCCAAGATTCAGCCCTGCCCATGTGTGGGCCCACCTTGTGATGCCCCCAGTTGCATTATTATGACTATCTTGTGACTTTAACCATAGCCTTTAGCAGGCTGGGGGACTTACTGCCTTTGGTGGGGTGTGGATCAAAAGTGACATGGAACTTTGTCTCATCCCCACAATTAGAAAAGCATGCAGTGGTTGAGGTGGTTCGCATCTGACACAGGAAGCAATTATCTCTTTTTGCCTATTATGCTCTTAAATTTTTGTAGTAGATTTGTTTCAGTAGCTGTTTGCTGTGCACTTTCAGTTTTGCAGTTTTGGAAATTATCTGTAACCACTCTGTTCCAGGTGTTACAGTGCCAACCAGGATTTTGGAATAAACCAGTAGCCATAGCGGGCCATCCCACACGTTTCCTTCTGTATGTTGGAGATCGCTGTGTTGTCCAGAAGGGCAACAGTTCAGAGCTCAAAAGTAGACAGCAAAAAAATGTGAAGTGCTCATGCCTTTGTAGGGGAGTCCATTTTTAATGACGTTTTTTCAGCCCTGATTCTGCAATTCACAGTCATGTCTCTCTGAGCTAAATAGGATGCTAGATGTGAAAAAATGCTGAATTAGTCTATTTAGCTTGCTTGTAGAGTCACTTCTGGATGTAGAATGGTCTAATTCAATTTGAAATGCTTTTGATGAAAGATGTTATGATAGAATGCTTTTTTTGCATTGGCCTTGGATGTCATTTATGTCTACACCCATGAAGTGAGTGACCTCAAGACTGCGGAATCTCATGAACACCATGCCCCACAATACTCTGAGAAGCATGTTTGCCATAGGACTGTCCTGGTTTCAGCCAGGATGGAGCTAGTTTTTGTCTTCAGCAGCTCCTGTGTTTTGGATTTAGTATGTGAAACAAGGTGATAGCACGCTGCTGTTGTTCGCTGCTGCCAAACGATCAAGGACATCTTGCAGTTTCCCAAGTTTTGCTAACGTGCAGGTTTTAACACTTGGGAGGGCACAGCCAGAATAGTTGATCTAAACTGGCCAAAGAGAGTGTTCCATACCATAGACGTCATGCCCAGTATAAGTGAGGGTCAGCCATTGCCCTCATCCCTTTTTGCCTTGCCTTTTGCCTTTTTGCCTTTGCCCTTTCCTTCAGGTTCGGGTTCCTTGTTCAGTTCGCTTTCTGTACATGTTCTTTTCTTGTTATCTTATTCTTGTTTTATTTCATTCAGGCCTGTCTGTTCATCTGTCTGTTCCCTCATGCTCTCTCTGGAACTTGCTGTTCTGAGAGAGCTGCGGGGGAATATCCCTGCTCCCTCACTGCTGCTCGGGATGGGCTCTATCGGTAATTGGGTGGTGAGAAACTGTGCATTGTTCATTTTATATAGTCTATTATCCTTTTATATTATTATTAGTCTTCACATATTTCTATCTTTGCTGGCTTTGTGAAGTGTTTTTATCTCAACCCGTGAGCTCGCGTTCTCTCTGTTTCTCCTCCTTATCCCACTGGGGAGGGGAGGGGTGAGCGAGCGGCTGCGTGGTCTGGTTACCATTTGGGGTTAAACCACAACAAAGACTAAGATGATTTAATGGAGTTCCCACAGAGTCAGCTTTGGGCATGCCATGTGCAAGTTCTTCCTTGGCTCCTCAGTTTGGTTATGCAAATCTCCACCTGGTTCTTCTATAACTCATTTCATCATGAGATCAGCACTATCTCTGCATCTCGAAAGACCTTTGAATCTTTCATTGCCCTCAGCCAAAGCAGCATCACAGATACTGTTGACTCATCTATAGAACTTGGAAAAACTTGTTCTACCTTCCATCAGATCTGTGACAAGATCCTGAAGACTGACATGGGGAGTTGTTTGTTTTCCTTTTGCGGTGTCCCATTTTCAGTATTTAGCTTGGAAAACTATGAGGTGTTTAGAGCTAGTTTCATATAGTCCCTAAGATGTTAATTCTACCATTTGTTTTATCCATCAGGGTAAACTTGGATTTTATGGTCTTAAAGTGTGACAATAAGCAATCAAGTCAGGACTTCAGATAAGAAAATACAGTTATCTGTTTTAAATTCACACAAAATGGGTAATATTCAGAAAAGCTGATAGTGATTTATTTGTGCTTAATCCTACTAACCTCTAATTAGGGTAAAATTGCCATTAGTCTCTAGGAGCGAAATGTGTCTGTCATGGAGCATTACTGGGTCTGTCTCTAAGCTTGAATTCCAATAAGTTTTCATTGGAGACATTCTGGTATGTGACAACTGAAAATTAAACACTCCGTCTTTGTCATGTGTGCGTTCTATCATCTGTGTGCTGATGACATTTCAGATAGGTCCCCTAGGGAACTCTTACACTTACAAAGAGCTCCTCAATATAAATAGCTGTTCAAACTAAATACAGGAAGCAAATATCAGGTGTACATGTTTTACTAAATATCTCATGCAACATGATCCTTAACCAGAAAAGTCAAGTCACTAAGGCAAATAACAATTACAGAGTACTTGATTATATATATTCTTTGATTTGATAGATGAATGGCAAAGAAAGCATAACCTCTTTTTAATTGATTCCAGTTACAAAAAAGGGTTATTAAATCAAATTTCTCAAAATACACTACATATAAATGCTATATTAAAAAGTATGTGCATATGTATTGAAAAACAAATTCCCTCATTCTCATATGATGGGATCTTTCCTTTTCCTTCCTTGCATGCATGCACCATCCTCTACTTTGCTGGTTCAGCTTCCGTGTCTGTAGCTCCCTGTTGTGGGTCTCAGTACTTTCTCTTTCCTTATTGTCTTCCTAGTTTGACTTAGCACTTTGGATTTAACATTAGACATTGGCAGATGGTCTGAAAAATTCGGCATTTGCACAAAGCACAGTAGCTACAACATGAATTCAAGTGTGGTTTGCAGGTTTTGAAGTTTGGCACACAGTCTGCAGCTGGTGTGGGCCTTGGTTTCAGAGATGTCTTTGGTTCAGTGTTTTTCTAGAAGAAAAAACATGAAAATTCATATAAACATAAAATGAGTATGGGTCAGAATACTGCATAGGTGCAAACAAAGTGAACTGTGGGAGCTTCTGGCTTGAGATGAGTAGGTGGTTGCTAGATCTACGCTTTAGATCAACACCGCCACCCCTTCTGTGCTGCCTGTC
>JMFS01014349.1:0-12871 GCA_000699545.1 Podiceps cristatus | reverse complement strand
TATAATATTTTTAATATATATAAACTGTATCATCAACAGGAGAATACAGGATCAGAGAAAGAGAAAGGCTGTATAATTCCTTAATAAGGGCAGTCAGGTCTGAAAACTGTCCCTGCTTCTAGGCCTGCTGAGGCATTTTGTATTAAACCCTTATTGAACAGCATTCATAAACAAGGCAATGACTGTTCTCTCCCAGATGAGTGCTCTCATCACTCATGTACAGACTCAATTTCGTTTTCTTTGTCTCTGTGAAGCCTGAATGTTTAGCTTCATTCTTCTTAGAGGAGGATGGATGTTATCTTTGTCTCTAGCATAGCAGATTAGATCTTTCTTTTTTTTTTTCTTTTTGGAAGACAGAATTGGGTTTTATATACTTGAAAGTCTTTCTTGTGGATGACTTATGTCTCTAAACCCAGGAGATGCTTTAGGCTAAGAATCCTAATCTCAATTTTATAAACCAGCAAGAAGCAGACCTGTAGAGACATGTGTCTCTTTATTGGCTGCCTTCCTATTCAGCTTGCTTGTGTCTGTGAATCCCAGTTCTACATGTCTAGCTCTCCCCTTGAATAACATCAGGATCTCAGGAGCCCACCTTGCAATGACAAGCAAATTCTGCTCCTGAAGATGACTGACTAAAAGTTATCTTTGGGAACAACCGGCAATACCACACTTCAGTACTTTCGTGGAGCTGAGCCTGTGCCACTGTATGCTAAAAACCAAGAAATTTTATTGATATTTCTGCTGGAAATCAGTAAGTGAATCAAAATCACATGCAGCTGTACAGAGTGCTTTTGGGAAAAAAAAATCTGGTGAATTAATGTGGTATGTTTCATGAAAGCCTTCCAGAGTATCACTGCTCTTTTTCATGAAGGCAGGATGGAGGCTTGTTAATTGAACTCAATCTATTTAGTTTATCCAAGAGAAGGTTAAAAGGTGATTTCATTATGCTATTTAAGTAACTATAAGAAAGACATTTCTGATGGTAGATGCCTTTTTAATCTAATAGGGAAAGGTGTAATGAGATCCAGTGGTTAGTAGATGAGGCTAGACAAATTTAAATTAGGAATAAAGCAGAAATTTTAATAAAGAGAGTAATTAATCACTGGAAAAACTCAGCAATGGATGAGGTGGATTCTTTATCATTTGAAGAACTAAGATTAGATAACTTTCTTAAAAATATGGTCTAAGTCAAATATAGACTATTAATATAGATATTGCCCAGTGCAGTTCATTGTTCTGTGTCATTTAAAAGGTCAGACTAGATCATCATTGTGATACCTTTTATCCTTAAAATGTATGAATCAATAGGTCAGGAGAGTAAGAAGTAAAATTCAAGGCTTCTTACTTACCTGGAGTTACCCCAACTGTTTCTTCCAGGTGACCCAATTTGATGACTGAGCCTGATTTTCCTCAACAGTCTTTCAACAGCTGCTGCTTCACTACCAGGCAGACTAAAAGCCCCAGGCTGTTTTCTGCATATTTGTTGCTTCAGACCTCTTACTCCATACGCTCATTATTTACCTGATCTGAAGACAGCAGCCAGGACAGAAGCTATTGCCTAAGCTCAAAAGATGGATATCTGACAGAGCAGGAGGCTTTTTGGAAGTACAGATATAAAGGTACTGAACCTTGTCCATCCACAGGCTTTGGGGAATACTTTGACAGGTACTTACAACCTCTGAATATTCCAATTCAGGTAAAAATATTCAGGCTTACATTATTTTTAAATTTAAGCTGAAGTATCTGCCAGCTCCAATTTTTTTGCCCCTCTTCCAATGAAGACAAAATATACAGGGAATGATGACAACCCATATGTGGGCTAGAACAAAAGCACAGACTCCCTTATCAGTACATCTCCAAAAATGCAGAGAATATTCTATCAGCACATCTTCTTCATTTAGACAATCTAGAGGGAGACTGAAAATATCTTGAGCTTTGCAGAAGATGTAGCTGTTGCTGTATTAACCAGAAAGGGATATTACTGACAAGTTACATTAATATTAGGTGGTGTGATATGGCTTCTGGAAATAACCATTTCTTATTTCATTAGTCCAGAAAAAGCCAGTGGAATTCTTCCAGCCACTCTTCAAACCTGATAAAAAGGGCAGATTTAAAATATGTTAATTCTTTTCGATTTGCAAATATTGAGCCCAAGGATTTACGTGAAGAGAAATTTAAGGGGATAGAGGACAGATAAAGAGAAACAGTAAAGTTGGAAAAAAGATAGCAATTTCTATATTAGCAATGTATATAACATAAGATCCTGCTAGGTGCCTTGGTGAGGGTCTAACCTTAATTGTCCTTGTGGCTGTCAGTAGCTATTAAAGATGTCCATTCTAGGGTACTCACTTCCTTTTCTTTTTAGCTCAAATTAGTTTCCTGAGCTGAGCCATCCTACCTACCCTTAGAGCTGTGCTGTTTCAGGAGGAAGAAGAGATGAGAATTGCACATATGTAGCTCTAGCATTTCAGGTCTCTTCACCAGCACAGTGCTGTCTTGTACATACAGCCCATCACCTGCCTCTGTATCGTTCAACCCTGCTCTTTGCCTTCCTGCTGCTGGCACTTTCAGAAAGAGACCAGCACTATGTAAAATGTACAATAGGGAATGAACGGGTTACTCAGAACAACAAATAAAATATTTTATTTCCCACAAGTTGAAAACTTAACCACCATTTATCACAGAGCTAAAGGCTATGGTGTTACTGAAATGCCCACGAGGCCCTGAGCTTGCTCCGCTTTTCATTAGCACGTGATGGCCAGTTCAGTCCACTACGGCATCTGGCCATTTGGGGTTCTCATGCTGCTCCGAGCTAATTCCATTCTTCTTCATAAGCACAGGTTGCTTGAGAGTCTTTCTAGGTTACAGGGCTTACACTTAAATATGTATTTCATTAAAAGGGTTGAAGACCTGTAAAACTGTTCATTGCAGTGTATCACTGAACAGCTTTACAGTATCTTATGGGCAAGGGGGATGTTTAAAGTAAGGTGTCCAACTGCTACAAGAAAAATAATGATCTTCTTAATGTCTGCACAGAAACAATGCCATTTAGTTCTAAACTGTAATTTCAGTTGCTCTGTAGAAGTGTCATATCCACATGATTATACTTCCCGTGTGTTTATGGTCTAGCTTTTTACTTTGCTGACAAGCAGGTAGCTCTTGTGCTCTTGATAGGGAAATAATAAAGATGTGAAATAGATTTCATTCCTTCTTGTGAATCATCTATACCACAATTATTTATTAAAATCCAGTTAAAGAAAAAATCATTAATACCAGCACGTGTTTAGAACCCAGCTTGATTCTCAAATTTTAAGTGACGCGACTGATTATTTGACAAACAAATATATGTCTTTTGCTTTTCATTTTTACAAAGTTTATTTGATATGGAGTGTATGTGCAACAGTGAAACACAAAAAAACACAGAATCACACAAGGCTGTTTCAACAGGGGAAGTCTCTAATATAACAAACTGCAGAGACATCAGTTTGATTACATGAAAACTCCCTGCTGCATTTAGAAACTGTGATTTGAGGGATACAGGATCTGCATCCTGGCTTTTATGTCATCAGACCATCTTCTATAGCTGGGATGCTTTTTTTTGGATTGTAGATGTGCATCAAACAACGAGTAGACAGCCCTAGATGCCTTGAATATAGTCATTGATGATGATGAATTTCCTCTGTAACAGAGCTTTTTAGAGGACTGATTGGACCATTTTTCTGAAATAATCCTTAATACTAGCTAATCTGAGAAATGACATTTTTTTGCTTTAGGTAGCTATTTTGCACCTAAAATGTGAAGAGCTTTTTTCCAACATCCTTGGGTACTTTACTGATGAATAAAATTGTTTGCTGCCAGGTGATATTGAAAGGATCCATTCATTATTCCTCTCATATTGTCAAATTCATAAGGGCAGAAGTCAAGAACAGGATCTAATACTTATTAGCCTTTCAATGTTTTTCTCATTTCTTCTTTTCCAATTAAAAACAATTGCATCTGAAAAAGTTTAATTCATGATTTAGCTAAAGCACCACATAGTGATATTTTCAGCACAGAAGCACCTGTTTTTGAAACTTTGTTAAATGTGAAAATAACTTTCACTGAATAAGGGGAAATAAAGGGACATTAAAATATTTATACAGATAACAGTATTATGGAATTTAAGTCAAAGTTCAGAATACTTGCATTATAATAAAGCAGTAACTTCCAGATGAGTATAGTTGTTTAAGTAAAGGTGTGAAGATAAACTTAAAATGTTCAGCTTCTCACCTTATAACTTTCTTTTTCACTTTTAAGACAATCTGCCAAGTGTTGGTGTAATTTTGTTATTAGCCATCATTCGGAGCATGGCAGACAGCCAGAGAAGCACTCAATAGTATTTCCTGTTCACCTGTCCATCCCCTTGCAAAATGAAGAGCCGATGTACATAAAACTAGAAAATTAATCATCCACAGAGTCTGTTTGTTCTGAATTTGCATGTCACTCTACAGCTCCAAATAGTAAACAAAAATATCATTGGGACTGCTGTGTTCTGGATGCTGTCCAACTGTAACTTTGAAATTAGAAATCTCTCTCTCTTCTGCCTTTGCATTCACTGCATTTTAAAGGCATTATCTTTCCTCCTTAAGGATAATTTAGTTCACAACAATCTTTTATACTGAGCAACACCTTAATTAGTAGTATTTCTAAAGTACTATTCTTTCCAAAACATCATTTATGATGCCTGGGGTTATATGCGAATTGTAGTAATAACACTGCAAGTACTGATACATAGTGTCTGCTGGATCATTAAAACAACAGAATGATAAATAATCATTGTTGTGGATATTTATTGCAGTAACACGTATGGTACTGGTTTGAAACAAAGCTTGATATCCAATGAACATTAGAAATTTTGCAGAAAAAATATTTATGTGGGTATCCTTCTGGATTAAACTATTTACTATTTGAAGTAATTACTTTGTTTTTCTTCTAGCTTTTCTGTTTATACTTACTAGTGTTTCATATGCAGCTGATAAAAACTTCCTTTTTTACATTATCACCTTTCATCTAGCAAAAGGTGTTACTCTAACAAGAAATTCATGGAACATCTAAAAGTGCCGTCAGCTGAGTACGTTTCATCACTGCAGTGATTTCTTACTGAATGTGCTCTTCAGGGAGAAATGCTCTTCTACAGGATTCCCACAGACCTTGGCCAAGGCACTTCATTTTGCCGTTTCTCAGTTTCCTTTCTGTAAAGTACTCATGGTAGTGCTTCTTTTCCTTAGTCTGCGAAAGCTTTCTGCGTCAACATTTGCATTCACAGGATTTACTGCTATGATGGCCATCATGAGCAGGGCTTATTTTTGACTGAGGCTCAAGGGCTGCTGCAATAAATGAACTATAATATCCCTACACATAGATAAATATAGACAGGTAGCATAAAAATACATAGCTGTTCAATGTTAAAATACATCTTGGACTGAATCCAGGATATCATTAAGGAAGATTACTCATAGGTTCCTACCTCCTTTGTATTTGCCCAACCTTTTGAACTTCTCCATTAGTCATGGTCAGCAGGTGGAAACACCTCCATGGGGTACCATATCTACTCCACAGACCCTGTCAGCTGTCCTCAGTGGACTCTGTGCCAAAACCACCACCTTGCAGAGGAAAGGAAGCCTAGTGCATGCATTAGACAAAAGGGAAAGTGTTTAGATGAGAAAAAGCATGTCCATGTAGCTGAAAAGGGCTGTTGGATAGGGAAGGTTATCCAGGGGCAAGACAGGAGAGAGGCTTAGGTGAGCTGCTTTCACTGGGAAGATTCTGAGACTGTTTCTTCATTTTTGTGATTCATCCACTGGAAACTTATGTCTTGGTGCACACTGCCCTGAATTGTGGAGGATGAACAACCATTTGTTTGAGACTAGGGTTAAACCTTTCACTCGGTTCTGCAAAATTTCTTATTTCAGCTGTTTTAGAGGCAGGCTATCATACCAGTGAACAGCATGCTCCCTTTGGACATTGGCTTGATAATTTACCTCATTGTCAAACTTTGTGCAAGCACTCCGATTCCCAGAATATATAATTTTTTCCCCTTGAATAATGATAACATTGCCTGAATTGCCTGAAACTGGCTGCTTTAGCTAGAAGTTATCACTATCTTAAATGCACCCAGCAGCATTTTCCACAAAAGATTACAGGGAGAGATGTCCATTTACATTTTTTACACCACATATTATTAACTTGCTTTAGTTTCACTTCATTCATTTATGTGGCAAAACACAATGTACTGCATCCATATTTGTATACTCTATGATGTAAAATATTTTTGTGGTTAAAAAAAAATCTAGATATTTATAGGGCATAATTTTGTATTTGTGTGTGTGTTTTAACAGGTTGTACAATTGATGGAAAGAAATAGAATATAAACTTTCAAGATCCACTCCCAGTGCTCTTCACCTATCAGGCAAATATGTACTTGTCTTTTCTGAAAAAATGTCTCTGATTGTGACTAGTGCTCTTTTCTTTGCAAGCCTTAAAGCCAATATAAAATCAGTTAAAAAGAAATTTTAATCTCTTCCTATAGAAAGATAAGTAGAGCTGACATTTTGAATAGATTCCATAAAGTGTCACTGTAAGTCATAAAGAAAATCAAACCAAATATGTTGTTTTATTTAACCTTCCAGGCACTACAATTCTTGAATTACCAGGAGTTGAAGTTGGTAGCTCTTCACAAGTATTGTACCTTATGAAACTGCACATTTTTATGTAAAATGCTTCTTAGAAAATAAAATGAAAGCCCTTCAAGTAGCATTCTAGTATTCTGAGGGACGAGAAACATTTTGGATTCAGGGAATGCACTCACACTGTACATTTAAGACAGTGGCAGATTGTAAGAGTTTATTGCTTCCTGCAGATATTGTATCTGGTGTTACAGTTCAATCAAAAAATTATTCAGAATGGTTGAGATAAGTCCAAGAACCAGTCATTTTTTGTGTTTTCCAGAAGACTAAGGAAGAGGGAAGAAAGAAAAAATGGGAAGTAAACATTAAGCCAAGCAAAAAATCCAAAATCACTTGGGTGAAAATTACTTGGGGTGACCTTCACTTCAGCATATAACTAGTGTGTCATCAAAGTCTGAGGCTTTTCTCAATTGGCCTATGTAAAGGTAGAACAAAAGCCTTCACTTGCATGCATCATGTTGCCATAGTAGGTCCTACAGAATCAGTGGATACATCACCAAATTACCTTAATATTTTCCTTTTTCCTCAGTCTATTTTAGGGTGCCACAAGAGTGTATGTGTAATTCTGAAGGCATAGATGTATCATTTATGTCTTTATGGGATGTGCCCATTTCCCCAATTTGCCATGTAGCCAGTGAATACTGCTGAGTTGTGTGGGGGAAGTTGAGCTATAGCATATTCCTTTCTAGTCTGGAAAGCCCTCTACTTATGGAAAATAAGGAAGCCATCCAAACAGCTGAATAGACTGAGTGCTGAGGTAGAATATGAAGGAAGGAAGAAGAGGTAAGAACATGTGTACACCTTTCTGATACTGTGCAGACAATCACGTATCTCTTGTTACAGATCAGATCTGTTGACCTTTCTGAATGCCTACATTGGTACAATTTCCTGGGTGGAAATCAGCTCATCTAAATTTGTCTGTCTAAAATTAGGCATCTAGTCTAATATGGTCCTGCAGATGGTAGAGGATGTGCTTGATCTCATATAACTTACATTTATCCCAAATCCCATTGCATTTTAAGCATACGATTAACTGCCATTCAAGAGATGGATTTCCACATGTATGAAATGGTTGCTTATCCTCTTTTCAGCTTGTTCCTGTCAAATATCAGTTCCACTACTGCCTAATATTCAGGTCCATTTGAGTCACGAATATTTCCTTCTCTTAAGTAGTTTCCTTTATGCAGCTGACAAACTCCCGAATAGCTGGTTTTGGTGAAAACACAGATCTTTTAGTGAAAATACCTCTAACAAATGTAGCAACATGCAACTGAAAACTATAACAAGAAGAAACTTTTTCAGTTTTTTAGAGGTAGTGTGAGCTTCTTCCTAGCCTTGTCCAGTAACTGCCTTATGTATTTACTGTCAGTCCTTTAAATTGTGTTAGATTCCCTTTCAAAAGGTTCCCATGCAATTCCAATTTAAATATAGGACAAGGTTTAATAAATATGAGTGCCAAAAAATAAATCATGAAAATCAGGAGGAAGGAAGGAGATTATTGCTGGAGGTGGCTGTGCATACATCCGAGATTTGTTGAAACACGTTGTTACAGCTGAAATCACTAGATGGCAATGTTACACATGCTCTTACGGGCTCTGCCATTAGAATGCAAGCAAGTGTTCAGTCTCTGAAGAAATGCTACATGGTTGCTACTGTTGTTGTGCAGTTGTATTTGAAAAGTACCCAAGTTTGCTTTTTTCCACTTTAATCTCTGTACTGGGTAATGAGAAACAAACATGATTTGTCAGCTCAGATTTCTAGAGGAAGACAGGTTTGAATGCTTTTTAGAGCTGGCTTCATTCCATACAGGTGAAGGGCATGAAGGAAGAAAACACTCTTTGAACATACTCAGGCAAATTTCTACTCAGCTGGGTAAACTGACCTATAACAATACTTCTTTCACATTGCAGTGGACCAGTGAGGGTATCAGAAACATACTGTTTTGAAGGAAACAACATTTTGTGTCTTTCTATCTCTGAATCTGTAGTTTACCTATAAATGAGACCAAATTTCTCCCAGCTGGCTAGGGCACTGCCAGAAGCACTGTGTTACTGTGCAATCACCTGCCTATGGTAAACAGAAAATGAAGGAGCTCCAGAGAGTGCATCACATCACTGATGGGCTCTCAATGTGCCTCTCTGCTCTTTGGCTATACAGAGATTTTTCTGTCTCCCAACTGAAGCGTATCATATAGGTGCACAAACATAGTTCTGGGCTACAATACCTACATTTGTGCAGAAGTGTATACATTTGAAAATTATTTCATTTTGAATTCAATTTTGATTACAGAAACATCTTTTGGGGGATAAATAGAACAAAAGTTTGGAGATTAGGGGGAGAAGAAGGAATGCAGGACTGTCTTTGCAGAAAAGACAAGACAGAAGATCAGTGAGAAAGAAAAATGCTAAAGTAGACTGAAGCCTATGAAGAAACATGAGAAGCAGAGGATAAACCACTGCAGTCAGCCTGCCAGTGCTGTGTGTTTGAACTCTTCCTTTGCTCTAAGCAGTAATGATTATCTCTTTACTTTGGTCTGTGAGTTTTTCAAAAGCCACCAGAGAACAAGAAGGAAAAATGTTGTTAAAACCAAGAAGTATATGCATGTGAGAGCTCATGAGGAAGGATAGATCACTGAAGCACTAGTAAAAGAAGAATTATAATATCCTGAATACGAATAAGCAATAAACAGAAGAAAATAAGTTCCAGAATACGATAACTCAACTTGCAACTTCCTCCTAGAGGGAAGATGGATGATTGTACCTCTTGGCTGCTCTAACTACAAGTCTTCTGTGGCCAATACACTTTCAGGGCCATGCTGGCCAGGTGTTGGCACCTTAGAAAACATCTTTTACATGTATTAGACAGCTGTAGCTCGCCAGCAGATTTTCTGTTGCCAAGGGATTGGATCTGGGTCCTGTGACAACAAAAAACGGACTAGTGCAAAGTCTGAGTGAATTCAAGCTCTTTAGTGATGAAAAGGCAGAGGATGTTGTTATCTAGATGTAATAACATAGGTAAGAGGACAAGGACATGTGAATCTAGTTCCTTCTTCTGCAGCTATGCTGATAAATAGTCCTGCGTGGGTCATTTACCTGCGCCTTTTGTTAGGTAGTTAACCTTCAGATAAATTGTAAAATTAAACAATTAATCCATTGCTTAGTCCTGCCTGATGTTGAGGCAGGATTGTTGTAATACACAATTCCCATCAGTGTGGGAATTTAGCATGTCATTTGCCTTACAAGATCAAGCCGTAAATTATTGTCTATTCACTGAGTGTCCACTTAGTAAAGTATTAAAGAAGTATGTTAGCTCTTTCCATAATTAACTAACTTATGTATTGCCTCCAAACTTGTTTGGAACAACTTAATGTTATGTTTACTTTCTGTAGACCAATGCAGTGACTTCAGTAGCACATTATTTACAAGGTGTGTCTCAGAAATTATAATGAAATAGAGATAGGAAATAAGCAGAGATATTTAAAGGATTGATGTAAAGTTGTAGCCTAGAGGTATTCCACTGCACTGTGTGACAATATTCACATCATGTCTTAAAGCCTATATATTTCTACACAATATCTAAGTTTATTTATATTTAAAGCAGTCGTGTTTCTGAATGGTGGAACAAATTTTATTCTTGTGGAAAGAATATGAAAAAAGTAAGACAAGATAGACTGTTCAGGTTTGTCAGATGATGCTGAATAAAAAATGGAGGTAGGTGCATTACAAACACTGGAGACTATGACAGTATTGTCAATATTTCTGAAGAGTTAAGCAAATGATTACCACCTGCATTTTGCCTTTATTTAGAAATACATGAATTTAAGGTATATGTTGGTTTGTAACTTATATAAGCTGTCCTGTGAAAAAAGCTGTGCCTATACTTGAAATTAATGAGAAAACACTGTAGCATTTCTATTTAGGGCTATAATTTAGTAGGTGTTTGAAATTATTTCAACATGTCAGAAAAAGTCCAATTTACTTTCTGAGTTGTGAGGTCATGATTTCGTATCTGGAATATCTTAACATGATACAAATTAGCTTAGGAGAATTCCAAAATAATTGGTTTTTTGTTGTTACTATTTTGCATTTTAGATCTCTACTTAATAGTTGAAAGAATTCTGAATGAGCTTATCGCAGTGTTAAACAACAAGCATCAAAGTTCAAATTCTGTTGCAACTTCCATTTGTTCTCTGGTTGCTGCTGCTCTACCACTCTGAAAAGCTCACTGTAATAGCTGAAGTTTTCCATGTTTGTTTTTTTTTTACTCCTCTGTGATCCATTTGGAAGATTATAGGGAAAAAAATTGTTTTAAAAATAAAGACTTTAAAGTTTAAAACTTGAAAGTTGCTTACTTTTACTTGAAAATTTCCAGGTAACTTTTCTCATGATGTGCTAGTTTCTTAAGCAGTATGCACAACAGCAATAAAAAACCCAACAAGATTTTAAAAAATGGCAAAGATAGACTGCAAACATTTCAGTTATTTCAGAAAAACTGTGGGTGGTGTGTCCAAATGCATGGACAAATATTATCAAATCTATCATTAAACATACTATATCGACACTATTCTAAAAGTGTAATTCTTACAGGTAACCACAATCTTTACTATTTTGAGTAACTGCTTTAGAATGTTAAAAGCAGCAAACCTGACAGTGGCAGCTACCTAGTTGAGGATGATAGTACTTTTAATTGTATGTACCCACATCTAATTAAACTGTCTTTGCAAACTGATACAGAAATACAATATTTCAGCAGCAAACCCTACTTTTCAGGCATTCCACCTGTTCTCTTAGAGACTTCCAGGCTCCAGCCCTGCTGTACAGTCCCATTGCTTATGTCTGGCTTGCTGCCAAACACAAATAGTTCTTCTGACTACAAGAACAAAAGCTTAATCTAAAGGGCTAAATTCTTCTTTGGCTCGCTCTGTGTGCAAATAACCTTGGCTGCATATATTAAGTCAGCGTATCTTTCTTCTGTTAAAGTGGTATTAGACATAGATACATTTTTTCATGTAAACTTTTAAGTTAAAATACAGATATAGCAGTACTAAAATAATAGTTTCAAACAACTTATTGTCTTAAAAATATGATGTGACTTTATTTAATGAGAAATGGAAATATTTAGTTTCATTTATGATTTTCAATTTTGACAAAAATATTTGGAGAACAGCTAGAAAGTAATAATGATATAACTACTATTAGTATTCCAATCAAATAAAACAGATTTTAAACAATGAAACTTTGTATCTATTTTGACCTTATGCAAAACCTTTTATTTTTATCAAGTTTATTTTGAAGCTTTTTTTTCATTTTTTAACAACTCTTTCTCTGTGCATTTTCTCTCCAAAACTGAACCATTGATGTACATTTGTCAGGATTTTGTTCTGCTTAGCTTTACCTATATGTGCTACTGAATAATCAAGACAGTCTGAAGTAAACTTTTGCATGTCAAGGAATTTCTAAAAGTTGAGAGTGAGAGACCTGGTACTGCATGCTGAAGTGTTTTGTGAGGTTTTTTTAAAATGTATTTTTTAAAAAAAAGATGATATACTGATTCAGTGCTATCAGACCATGTGAAAGATTTGCTCAGAGAAGAAGTCTTGCTTATGGAGGAAGCTGTTTACACCAAATCACTTTTTTCATGGAAGAAATTATGGAATGTAGAAAATTTCATGTTACAAGTACATGTGTGTAATGAGTTAATCCCAGCTGGCAACTAAGTACCACACATCCACTCAGTTCCCTCCTGCCCGGTGGGATGGGGAGGACAATGGAAAAAATGAAAACTCATGGGTTGAAATAAAACCAGTTTAATCGGTCAAGCAAAAGCTGTGCATGCAAGCAAAAAAAAAAAAAAATCCATTCATTGCTTCCCATCAGCATGCAGATGTTCAGCCATCTCCAGGGAAGCAGGGCTCCATCACATGTAATGGTTACTAACACCATCACTCCAAACTTTCCCCCTTCTTCTTCTCCCTATATTATGTACTGAGCAGGACATCCTATGGTCTGGAATATCCCTTTGATCAGTTGGGGTCAGCTGTCCCACCTGTGTCCCCTCCCAACTTCTTGTGCACCTCCCCACAGCAGAGCATCTTTAGTGAGTTAGATCACATCATTTTGTGTCTACTACAGGCCGCCAGATCAAGA
>JMFS01014348.1:0-11850 GCA_000699545.1 Podiceps cristatus | reverse complement strand
TTATCCCAGAGGCGCTACCACTGTTGCTTGGTCCACAGCAACAAAACCTTGGCACGTAAACCAAATACAATCACAACACTGGTGAGGCCGCACCTTGAATGCTGGGTTCAGGTTTGGGACCCTCACTCCAAGAAAGACATTGAGGTGCTGGAGAGTGTCCAGAGAAGAGCAACAAAGCTGGGGAAAGGTCTGGAGCACAAGTGCTGTGAGGAGCAGCTGAGAGAACTGGGGTGGTTTAGCCTGGAGAAAAGGAGTCACTCTCTGCAACTCCCTGAAAGGAGGCTGGAGCAAGGTGGGGGTTGGTCTCTTCCTCCAAGTAACAGGCGATAGGACAAGAGGAAATTGCCTCAAGTTGCACCGGGGAGGTTTAGATTGGATATTAGGAAACATTTCTTCCTCGAAAAGGGTTGTTGGGCACTGGAAAACTGGGGTGGTTTAGCCTGGAGAAAAGGAGTCACTCTCTGCAACTCCCTGAAAGGAGGCTGGAGCAAGGTGGGGGTTGGTCTCTTCCTCCAAGTAACAGGCGATAGGACAAGAGGAAATTGCCTCAAGTTGCACCGGGGAGGTTTAGATTGGATATTAGGAAACATTTCTTCCTCGAAAAGGGTTGTTGGGCACTGGAACAGGCTTCCCAGGGAACTGGTTGAGTCACCATCCCTGGAAGGGTTTAAAAGACGTGTAGATGTGGTGTTTAGGGACATGGCTTGGTGGTGGACTTGGCAGTGTGAGGGTAACAGTTAGACTTGATGACCTTAAAGGTCTTTTCCAACCTAAATGGATCTATGATTCCATGATTATGATTGTAATTATATTAAATAGTTACCTCATCTAGAATCTGTTGACCAGATTTCATTCTTGGTGTATCAAGAGAAAGTTAAAATGCAAGGCAATTTATACCATCCTGAAGCAGAAATTAAAGCTAAATGGATTAATTTATATTAGATTAGTCTCTCTCAGTTGACCATAAGAGAAAAGTAGAAGGAATCCTAGTCACTATCCATTGACAATAGACACAACCTAGAAAACTAGCTAGTCCTGAGTACTTAGTATTTAGATGACCAGACTATATTGAGATGTATGCCCGCAGAAGTGCCTTGCCCATTATTGCATAGAAAGGCGGTGACAATGCTGGCAATCAAATCCACATCTCCACAGTCTCAGACTAATTCTTTAATATTCTCCCTGCAAGCTTACGGCAGTTCATTTCCGAGTCCTACTTTAGCCAAGGGTAAGAGTTAATTGCCAATGCTCCCACTCCAGATTTTGATCCCAGTGTGGTGGTGCTAGGCTTGACTCTTCCCAGGCAGAAGCAATGAGAGTCAAAAAACCCAAAAGTCTTTAGATGTAAATAGCATCCTCTTTCAGGTATGATTTGAAGTAACTCTAGCTTAGATGTTTAGCCAAACTTTCCAAAACAAATGGATCTGAAAAAATTAAATAGGACACAAAAAACCAAACATACAAACAAACAAAAGAAAAACAAAAAAAACAAAAAAAAAAACAAAAAAAAAAACCACCAGAAAGGAATGTAGAGACTTTTTAAAGCAATTTCCTGGACATACTCAATTTCAAACCTGTTTGGGAACCTGATGATAACCCTTTTTTCTCTGTTGTTTCAGTGCTTGCAGAATTGACTTTTTAAGTAATTCTAGACAATGACAAACCAAGGGCAAAACTGCAATGGCAGAAACTTCAGAAGGAATTCGGGTAAAAAAGGAAAGGGTTTGGGAGGCAGTTCCCACATGTCTAAACTTAGTTTATCCAACCCCCACCTCTGTTCTCTAACAAATGAACTCTCAATAATTATTATTACCCCTCTAATCTTCTGGGAAATACAATTTCCCAGGTGTTATAGTGGATTCCTCTGATCAGTTCTGTACGCACTCTTCTCCAAAGTCGGAGAAAACACAACTGTGACAAATTCATCAGTACTTTAAATACAGTCACATGAGAGGCTGCCTCTCCCATCTCTCTTCACTTTGGTGTGTAAATTTGCTACTCGCTCCATTAAAACAAAGAGAAGACAAACCTGCTGAGACTTGCAGAAGTGATGTGCCAAAATACACATCAATGTGCACAAGTAGCCTCTAATTTGTAGACACTGCAACACGCAAGAAGATAAAAAGTAAAAAGTAATAGGGAAAAAAAAAATCCACTTCTATCTGACTTTATATGCAAACTGCATAGAGAGAGCATGGGCAAATTTGCATTCAAAGTAAGTGACCAGGAAAAAAAAAAAAAAAAAAAAAAAGGGACCGAATCTGTAAAATAGTGAGTGTCCTGAACTCCTAGAATTAACACAATTGATGAAGTATATACAGTGATATTTGTCCATGTGTTCAACAACAGAACTCCCACTTACGTTAAAGAGGCTGGGTGTTCCCTTACATTTTGCTGGAACATACAGTCTAGTTTCTAGGTAAACACCAAAAGCCAAGTCTAACAAAATGTCTGGCCTCCTCACTGCTATTTAGGTTCAGCTTCCTGCACAAAAGACATGAACAAGAAATCAATGGGAACTTCAGGCCTTAATGGAAATTGTTGTTGCTCTGGGTGAAGGTTTATGTTGGGTTTTTAATGGAAAGGTATTTGAGCAGGTGGTACATAAATGCAGTTTCAGAAGCAACTCAAAATGTCAAGCTTTTGGAGAATCATAGAACATAGAATCATTGAAAGGTCTGGGTTGGAAGGGACCCCAAGGATCACAGATTTCCAACCCCCCTGCCACAGGCAGGGGCACCCACCTCCAGGCATGGATCTATACCAGGTTGCCCAGGGCCCCATCCAACCTGGCCTTGAACACCTCCAGGCATGGGGCATCCCCCCCCTCTCGGGGCAGCCTGTTCCAGCCCCTCACCACTCTCTCTGTAAAAAACTTCCCCCTAATATCTAATTTAAACCTTCCCTCCTTCAGCTTCAATCCATTCCCCCTTGTCCTGTCACTATCTACCCTTTTAAAAAGTTGATTCCCCTCCTGTTTGTACGCTCCCTTCAGGGACTGGAAGGCTGCAATGAGGTCCCCCCGCAGCCTTCTCTTCTCTAGGCTGAACAAGCCCAGCTCCCTCAGCCTCTCTTCGTAGGGGAGGTGCTCCAGCCCTCGGATCATCTTCGTGGCCTCCTCTGAACCCTCTCCAACAGTTCTGCATCTTTCTTGTACTGCGGCCCCAGACCTGGACACAGGACTCCAGGTGGGGCCTCACGAGGGCAGAGCAGAGAGGGATGATCACCTCCCTGTCCCTGCTGGCCACCCCTCTGCTGATGGAGCCCAGGAGACCCTTGGCCTTCCGAGCTGCAAGAGCACACGGCTGGCTCATGTTAAGCATTACTAGGATTATACCACAGCATGGGACGGAGTTCTGCTTATTCAGGATCTAGCACACTAGGCAGACCTACAATCAAGACATGTTATACCAACAGACACACTGACGGCATGATTCCAACACCCACATATAAGCATCAAGTGACATTTTAGACAGACTTGACTGTCCTGATGGTCTTCCCACTGCTTCTCCAGAAGACTTGAAGTCTCTCACATCTTCACTGTATCTGTCAATCTCTTATGTAAATCTTGGGTACTCAAGGAAACCTGAAATAGTACTAAACGTCATCTTTCAGCAAACATACATGCACAGTAGAGTCTGCACATACAGTCGATGCGCACAGTACCACTTTGGTTCAGTCGCCCACACATAGGCATCTGCTACCATTTTAGCGGCCCAGGAGTACTCTGCTTGGTGTCCATCTGCCACTCCAGGAGAGAATGGGCTTCCCACAGATCCATGTGGATCCATCTTAGCAATGTATATTAATACCCGATGAGGGGAGTAAAAAAGACAGAACCAGACTCTGCTCAGTGGTGTCCAGTGACAGCATAAGAGGAGGTGGGCACAAACTGAAATACAAGAAACTCCATTAAAACATAAGCAAAACTTTTTGATTGTGAATTTATTTGAACTCTGGACTGGTTTGCCCAGAGAGGTTGTGGAGTCTCCATCCTTGAAGATACTCAGAGGCTGACAGGAGGTGGCCCTGAACAATGTGCTCAAGATAATCCTGCTTTGAGCAGGGCAGGTGAACTAAATGATCTTGAGGCACCCTTTCCAATCTCAGCTGTCCTGTGATTCTGTGAGCCCTTTGGGCTCAGTTCAGTTGATCACACACAGGACCAAGCAGCTTTTGAGATAAATAAGGTATCCTGCACAATCCGTATGTACTTTTGCAGTGATGACATATGTCACATTTTCCAGCCTCACTCTGATTCCTTAGACACTCTAGCCCATAAATGCACGAAACTGTGAAAAGAGTTGCTTCCTTGCATTTATTTTAGTTACATATTAGTACTTGTGCCAATATGAGATGATGTGCTGGTGTCTAAAGCCTTGGACTGGTCATATAGTGGCAAGAGGCTGAGTACTATTACTATTACTATTACCACCCAGAGACATCTAGTTTTCACTTTTTTTTTTTTTTTTTTAAATTAATACATTTAACGCAAATATTAATGAACCACTCTGGGCCATCATTATGGCCAGATAAATTAAGGAGTTATCAAAGCATTGAGCCTTTGCCAATTAATATACAGTGTGGAGCCAGTAATAAAACTACATAGAAAATTAGGAATGGTCAGTAGAGAGCATATTAGTGGAACTGGATTCTCTGTGAATAAACTGCTGGAAGTATGCCGAGATATTATTGCCTTATTTGTCAAATTTGGATCTGGGAAATAAGTGAGAAAAGTTTTCCTTGAAAATAGCCTATGATGTGAAAATAAAAATGAAAGACAAGCAAACAAAAAAAAAAAATAAACAACCCTTTATTCACCCGAAAACTGTTGCATAATGAATTAGGGAGAGGTGTATCAGAAAACAGCTTAAAAAGCAAAATAATGATTTTGATTCAGGTTGAAAAACATTAAGATGAAATTTCTCTCCCTTTGCTCCTCTTAATTAAAACTGTAAGTAGAAATGTTGTGTGGCAAAACCACTTTTGAAAACTGCTTCAGAAGAATATGATGCTTGTAGTGTCACCAAGTGTTTTGAGTAACATCTTCCTTGTCTGCTTAATGAGCAAAGTAGCGATGGTAGCAGAAGGTTCTGTGGATTCAGTGTTGTAATTTGGGGCAGAATGAAGAGAGATATGACTGACCTTTGCCTGTTTTTCATTGTTATGACAGTATTGGTTTTAAACTGGCTTTAATCTGTCTTTCACTGCCTCATTGCCTCAACAAAAGCATAGCTTTGCACAGGTCTCTAAATTTAGAGATTAAGAAGTCAGATATCAATTTAAACTGGTTGTTTAGAGCACCTCCATCAACTGTAGAGGAAGCCTAGCTTGGCTAAATACCTAACTTTTAAATAGGAAGAAAAAACTTTTAACCTATCTTCAGTTAAAGTTAAATGAAACTTTTAATTGTCATTAGTTCAGTTCAGAATTGAATTTATGCCCCTAAAGAAAGATTTGTAACAATCTTATCTGTAGTCCACCCTGTCCTCCAGTTGTACAGGTTCCATTCATCCAACATTATTGCTATTAACCTGCTCAGCTAGACTCAAGGTTGTTGTCTTGAGAAAAAAAAGATTCAGATCACCTCAAAAATGGCAGTTGCATATACGCATGTAAGAATCCGCACATGAAGAATAACCCTCACAGCAACCAGCAAGCTCATAGCAAACCCACACCAGAGGGAAACCAACCAATCTGAGATGATGTTCCAATTTGACGTTCAAACCACTAACCACAAAACAGACAGAGAATGGTCCCTATCCTGTGCTGAAAAGGTGTTTCCACCAAATAGCTAAGGAAGTGATGGATCACCTGTCATGCAGTGTCTTCACAGCAACACTGGATGCCTCTCTGCAAGGCACACAGGCAGCAGGACCAGGTGATCTAGATGCCCTTTCAGCTATTTTGAGCAACAAAAAGTGTATTTGGGGCAGTAAATGTATTTCAGTCTGTATCTACTAGTACATATATTTGCAGTTCTGTGCAGTTTTTTTATTAATTGTCTGTTGAAAATTTAGCTGGATTCTGTTCAGTACTCATTCAATTAGAATGGTAGGAGATGGATTTTGACTATCTGATTTCAGCTGCTATAGGTATCTTCCAGGTAGCCTCTCTCAGGACTCTGTGATCTCAGTTTTCATAACTTCTTGCCACTTCTCTGCTCTTTTAGAGTAGTTGATTATGTGTCATTACATAAAAAGTTCCTGTCTTACCTCTGACACATAGATAATCTCAAACTTTGTGCAAAGTGCAATCATGACAGCCTGTCCTGAGGGAGATCATTAACAATTTTCCATAAAATATCTGCACGTAATTTAGACCAGAAATATCTGCCACTGCAACTATCAACCAAGACTATTTGGTAAAAGGGCCAAATATGAGACCAAAGCCAGAAGAAGCCAATGACTCATTAGTTTTTAAGTAAGCTGCACATACCCTTTTTATCTTACAATGTTAAAATAAGTGTAACAGAATTATAATATGGTTCTCTTGTCATATCTGTCAGCCCCATACCTCAGGGATTCTTGCCAGGATCAGAGGAAACCTCAATGAGGTGAACATACCCATGCTCCAGATTGTTCATTGAAAGGCTGCATCTACTGTACCTGCTGAATTATCCCAAGATCAAGGTAAAAGAGTCTCATCTTGTAGACAAACTAAACGTTTATATTATGTGAGGTGGGGGTCAGTCTCCTCTCCCAAGTAACAGGTGAAAGGCCAAGAGGAAACGGCCTCAAGTTGTGCCAGGGGGGGTTTAGATTGAACATTAGGAAGCGTTTTTTCCCCGAAAAGGGTTGTCAGGCACTGGAACAGACTGCCCAGGGAGGTGGTGGAGTCACCATACCTAAGGGGTTTAAAAGATGTGCAGACGTGATGCTTAGGGACATGGTTTAGTGGTGGATTTGGCAGTGTTAGGGTAACAGTTGGACTCAATGATCTTAAAGGTCTCTTTCAACCTAAACAATTCTATGATTCTTTGATTGCCAAGCATGCTGATCTGTTTAAGAAACTAATCTGAAGAAGAAGAAGAAGAAGAAGAAGAAGAAGAAGAAGAAGAAGAAGAAGAAGAAGAAGAAAACTATAGACAATGTGTTTATATTCCAAAATGCTAAAAAGTTCCTCTACTTTTAGATGCACTCTAATAATTCTTGGGATGACAACCAAAAGTCTGATTCACTGAATAATATTTAAAGATAATTATATAAAGTGTGTCTATTATTGACAATGGGGAACAATGTGCCTTCTTTTATCTCCTCTAAATGCCAGGTCAAAGGGAACCACCTACTTTCTTGTTTTTTCCAAGTTACAGAACACCCCAAAAGACAGATAGTTCCTTATATCTTCCAACATCATACTACATCCTTGATTCCTAGAACTCAGTACCTTGGGGCTATCTTAATGACCTTATTCGGCCTTTACTGGAGTCAAGAACAACATCCCTGTAGACTTCAATAGGACTAGGATTAATTCCAGACAGCTGTTTATTAGCAATATTTTTATCCCTTTTTCTATAGGATTTCGTCTTGTACTCCTCACAAATGTGAAGTTTGCAGATGGATACAGCATGATTTTTTCCCCTCAAAAGAGGGGGTTGCACCCAGAGTCTGCTTCTAGGAGGAATACCGTGTTTCGCAAGAGTCTATATATAGTTACTGATCCACAAACTTCAATTTGTATCACTTGTACATTTTAGATCCGTCTGTTATCTGCACAGATATTTCATGAGGGGTTTTTTTTCCGTATTTCTCTTTCTGCTCCGCAGAGAATGTGTAAGATCAGCATAAGCAGATGTTCTGATTTCACACCCATGCTGAGGGGACACGGTGGCACAAGGAGTGGAAACGTTTCACAGTCTTCTTCAGGCGATATTTTTTCTCACAGCTATCCACATCTTGTTTGTTTTCAGCGCTCTATTTGAAATCATGGAAAGCCGCTGTTTCCATTTGACCTCTAGGTTCACAAAACTTCAAGAGTAAGAACAAAATGTCCTGTTTGTTCCATGAGATTTTAATTTTAAAGTGTTTCTGGATTTTGTTCTACACACATGTGTACGTGGGTGAAGATTATAATAGTGTTTATCAGTATAAGAACAGTATCAAACCAGACGAGCAGGTTCAGTAACCTGTCTCTCACAACGACTATTACTAATGCCTCCGAAGAAAACAATGCTATGAATAAGAACAAAAGAAAAACTTCATCTGTGGTTGCTCAATGTCTTAGAATATGACAATTTGAGGAGTTTTCAAAGAAATAATTGGCTGTCTGGAAAATAAATATTTCTTTTTTTATAACTCGGTGAAGCATAAAAGCTAATTTGTTGATAAAATTTTTAAAATATGAACAGAAAAATCCACATAATTAGATGCTTAACAGTCTGGCATCAGTTCTGTTCCCACTAATGAATTATCTGACTGAGGACTCAATTAATAAAAAAATTAAAGGAGGATAATATAATTAATACTAATCGATATGGGTTTACAGAAAATAGATGCTGTCAAATGAACTTGTTTTTCTTCCTTATAATGAGATTACAAATTTGATTGACTTCTAGAGCATATTTAACTTGCAACCACAGGGATGTTGATTAGAATTTTAACAATTAAACAAAATGCTAAATACATTAAATGGATCCAAAGCTATCTATTTGAACCTGAAATGGATGAAGAAGAGGGAATAATGACTAAGTATGTAAAATCCTAATAGAGTTTCAGGTTTCAGTTCCTGCCCTGACGTTCATTTATATTCTCCTCAATGAGAATATGTAACATCACTGATGATAATGTTTGCAGGTGACTGAAAGATTGTGGGAAAACTGATGAAGGGGGAAAAGGTATCATGATCTGGATTGTTCAACAAACTGGATGGCAGCAGACAACATATTAACAGGGGGGAAATTAATTTGTATATCTAAGAAGAAAATACATGTCTTTTTCCCTCTGAGATGGTGGAGTCTGCTCTGGAAAGCAGTGACCCTGAAAGGTAATTGCTGGTCATGGGTGAAAATCCACTGAGTATGAGCTTGAATTTGAGGGCAGAAGGGCAAGAGTGTCTTGTGGCTAAACAAACAAAAGGATATAATGGACTTATTCATATAAAGGTCATGTTGCATCTGTTACAGATGTGAAGCAATGGCAGGTGGAATATTGTGCTTCTTTCTGATATGTCCCTTTCAAGAAAGCTGTTGTGACCTGAGTAAAGTGATGTCGCATCACTGATGTCACACCAGAGCGTTGTCTGAAGCTTTGCAGCAAATGGCCTAAAGGTCCTGGTGGGCACCAAGTTGAACATGAGCCAACAACGTGCCCTTCCCACAAAAGTGGTATCCTGGGCTGCATTAGGAGGAGTGTTGGAAGCAGGTGGGAGTTTGTTGTTCCCCTCCACTCAGAGCTGGTGAGGCCACACCTGGAGTACTGTGTCCAGTTCTGGGCTGCACAGTACAAGAGGGCCATGGACCTACTGGAGAGAGTCCAATGAAGGGCCACGGAGATGATTAAAGGTCTGGAGCATCCCTCAAATGCAGAAAAGCTGAGAGATTTGGGACTGGTTTGCCTGGAGAAGGCTCAGGGTGGGTTTTATCAATGTATACAAATACCTGAAGGGAGGGTGCAAAGCCTCTTTTCAGTGGTGCCCAGTGCCAGGAGCAGGGGCCATGGGCACACACTGAAACACAGGCGGCTCCCTCTGAACATCAGGAAACACTTTTTTACTGTGAGGATGACTGAACACTGGCACAGGTTGTCCAGGAACGTTGTGGAGTCTTCCTCCCTGGAGATATTCAGAAGTCATCTGGACATGGTCCCGGGCAACTGGCTCTAGGTAACCCAGCTTGAGCAGGGAGGCTGGACCAGAAGACCTCCAGAGGTCACTTCCAACTTCAACCATTCTGTGATTCTGTGAAGTATAAGAGAATCTACCATACAATGAAAGACACAAGAAGCTTAATTTATTCATCTTAATTACAAAGTGATACAGAGAACTGAAAAGTATTAATAGATATACCCAAGTAGAAGATTTTACTGGTTTAAGATTCAATTTCAACAAAATCCAGAACAGAAAACAAGTTTGTGTCTTTATCAGAGATAGCAATTAAGAAAGGAACAAATCAGTAAGTTAGGCAAAGACTTTACATCCATGGCCTTAAAAAGTAAAACCAAGACGGTATTAATTCTTCTACAAGGTACACTGAAGCTCATTCAACAGTTAATCCATGAAGATTTTCTGGCCCATGTTCTGCAGGAGATAGGTTAACTGAGCATTGCAGCTTTTGTTTCTGAGAAGCTGTGACTGTCCCCCAATTCCTGGTCTATCTGTGGCTATTTTCATGACCTACACAAGATAGATTAGCTGCTCTATTTTCTACTAATTCCATATTCAGAAGATGGACAAATGGAAACCCCTAGGGAATGAGAGAAGCTGACCAAACAGGCTTCATCCTTCATTTGCACAAGAGATCCTACATGGCATAAGGGGTTTTGACACAATGGGGAACTTTGCTGAATGCTGTTCTTGCTGCTGCAACATTTTTTTTTTTTTTTTGTCAGCCAAGCATCTTTGTGATGTTCACGCCCCTAGGATGTGATCAGGTTCCTTTTAATTAATTGTGTGATGAGGACTGATGAGTAAAAGGCAAGAAGGGAAGCCAGAATGGAGCTTCGATAAAGAAGCAGATCTGAACCAAGGTCAGACATGTGAAGCAATAGAAGTAGGTCTGGGAGAGGAACCATTTTCCTGAATTCCAGTCCCTTCTCCACTACACTGATTAAGGTTCCTTCTTTTATATTCCATGTGTTTTAAAGGATATATTTGTTTTATGGTTTCTCTGAAGTCTAACAGATTCATCATAAACTTAGAAACAACCCTAGTTATAAGAGATTTAAAAAAAAAAAAAAAAAAAAAAGATCAAAACAAGGTCAGTCATTCGGGGAACCGTGAAACTGCTCTTGTGGTTTCAATATGTGACAAAACCCAGTTCAAGGCACCTGAAAGAAAAGTGGGCTCAAGCTTATCAACTTGGGAAAAAAAAATGACCATGTGAACTTCAGTAACAAAGACGTATGTTGGCAAAATGGAGTAGTGATTCTGTAAGCCTGATTTTTAAGGAGTGCTGTCATTACATTTTTAGGAAGATATTCTGAAACTCCATAAACAAATCTGATTATCAAAGTGCAGTTACTTGAAAGGTTTTGCAATGTAGGTTCTCATCTCACAGCCAGATCAAATCATTAGCTGTTCATTTCAAAACTGAGGATGGGAGAAAGGCTAAAATTTGAATTTTCAACTTTCTCATTTTGATATTGGAGACAAAATGTTTCATTTCAAAGCTGTTAAAATGATTCATTTACTTTCTTATTTCTGTGTCTTTTAGGTAGGAAACATTGATTTTTATTGTGCTTGTGCATTTATAATAATGAAAGAAATTGTATACAATTACCTTAGGATTACAACTCTAAATTGCATGCTCATATTAATATTAATATCATACTCTATCACTAGAATGAATATTGCATGGAAGGCAGTGAGGATGCAGTTATCCTACAGTCAGACAACAAGTTTGTGCCTAAATATTCAGATTATATCTGAACTACGCACCATGAATATAACTGACACGGAATGGCTTGTATCTGTATTATTAAGCTCAATCTCTAAACCGGGGTGGTCATATCTGATCTGCCTCCTGGGAAAAGTGTCTGTTCTTTGCTGACCCTCAAGTCGTGCCTGGGAGATGCCTGGAATTGCTGATGTGAGTCAAAACCATGCCAGAATCCCGTGAACGGTCGAACAATAGGAAAGTTGAAAACCCAGGCATTGTTTTATTTATTGTAGGGGAAGGGGAAGGGGAAGGGGAAG